>JAAGAY010144400.1:0-11404 GCA_011801015.1 Ardeotis arabs | reverse complement strand
AGTCACATCCTTCCCATCCTCCCCTGGCAGCAGCAGTCTGGGGCACTCCCGGCAGCCAGAAACCTGAACTGCCACATTAGGGAGCAGACCCTCTGTCTGGGTTGCCACAGTCTTCGCGTGGGAAGCCCACTTCCTGGTGAGGACCATGTTTGAAGTGTTGGTGTCGGGGCCTGTCAACCAGAGAGCAAGTTACCTGAGAAAAGACAAAAGCACTCACCCGTGCTGATACAAGACACAGCCTCCACTCCCACTGCCGCCTACTTGAATGGGCAGTGCAGGCAGCCCTCAGATACTGACTACCTGCTCCCTAGGTGCTCAGAAAGGCTTTCCACACCTTCTGTGTTGCGTTGTGTGGGCAGGAACTAGTTCTCCCAGGTCTCTTTTTATCCACACAGCAAATGGGTCAAGGTCAATTACCAGAGATAAAGAGCAGGCAGCGTCAGCTCCGCCCCTGGTGAGTCAGGAGCCCTCCCACAAGCTGCCAGCCCAGGCACAGCACTGCTGCTGGCTCCAAAAAAACCTCTAAAAAAAAGAGCTTTTCTGGTCACTTTTCTTCACTTCAGTTTCCTTCTTCAGTGCAGTTTTACCTCCTTGAAGCTGGTCTCTGAAGCAAAAATTGAACTGTGCTTTATAAGTTTGTATAACAAGTCTAACTATTAATTTGTCTTTCAAAAATTTTTAAGGTCTTGATGGAAATCGTATGTAGAAAGACAGCAATAATCCTATGCATCAAGCTGCTTCGTATCCATAAAACATAAAGTATACTTAAACAATGAGTGCACTGACTCTTTTTCTTTGAATTTTGACATATCCATGATGGTGATTATAGGCAAATACTTTCAGGTCTCAAACTTGTTCATGTGCAGTTTAAACTCGATCGGTGCTAAATGCGATTACTATTCTCATAATTATTCATGAAATTATTGTGAAACATTACTGCAGAAGAAAAATATAGATATTGAAAAAACACTGAAAAAAAAACCAAAAACCAAACACTCCAATAACCACCACCATCATCAATGGTATTCAGTTAATCTGTCTGTTTAATCACAAAACATTTTATCCAAACTAATGTTGGTCCTAAGTGTCTGTCCACTTCTTTCCTCCTTCAGAATGCATTATTTTGTATAAATATGGGTCTTCTAAAGAAGCAAGTAGGTCTCCTACAGAGACACTGACACTTGATTAAGCTACTATTTATACAAAAAAAAAAAAACCAGAAAAATATTTTTATAGTTGGAGATCAGAATAATCTAATTAACTACGACATAGATGTAACCCTGGTACTCAAATCTTATTTAGGACTGGTGTTTCATTCTTTTTTTGGCTTCCCAGGCTCTCCTAGTGCACCTCACCTGTCACTTCCTGCCAGGAGGAGTCATGGACAAAACTTCCATCAATGTAACTTTAGATTTCATGTTTTTAGTATCACCATAACCCATAAATTTGAAATTTAAAGTCAGCAAAGTTACTAATCAACGTTAAAGGCACGGCTTGACTTTTAGTAGTATTTTGACCTTTTAGTAGCTTTTTTTTTTTTAATCAAGAATCAAAAATAGTTATTTCCAATGTAAAAATACAAAATTTCCCCTCTTTCTAAATCAATTCCAACTTCTGGAAAGACAAAACTAGGACAGCTATTTCCAGGACGATTACAGCATTAAATGGTATATACACTCAATAAAACAATCTTTTGGGAACAGAAAGAAATAAAAATTCCATGAACAGAAAGAAAATAATGAGATGAATACTAATGCATGAAACGAATTTGCAACTTCTTAAATAGAAATGAAATACTATAGAATAAGTTTTGAAATAGAAATTCATATGTTTCCATTTTATCTAATGATGGGACTTCCAAAAAACATGCAGCATGTTATATAGTCAGTTACTCAGAAAACTTGTGAATCAAAATGAGTGTTTCAATTTTACACATATATTCTGACATTTTAATCCATTTTCTGTGACACCAGTTACCCATACATCCAGTGTGTGGGTAAGTGTAATTGGCCAGAAAAAAAATAACTTACAGCTGCTTTGAAACCCTAGGGACTAATATTTGTCAGAAAATGCTGGAAAATATAACTTTCAGTGTCTAAACAAGGAAGAGTACTGCTTTCATTTTGAAATAATATATAGATTTCTGCACATCATGAATACATATTCTGAAAGAACTGTCATATTCAAATGGTTCGGCCTAAAATATAGAGATAAAAATATGCAAGAATAGAAGAAAGCAACATAAATACTAGTGACTTATTTATTTCCAAAACCTAAAATCCTACCATAATATCAAAAGGAGAGCTGCAGTGCCAGTTAGAATGCATTACTGAAATAAGCAATGAAGGCTATGCTTTTATATTCCACAAAAATTAAACTGATGCACAGTGGAAAATCACTTAAATTTTGGAGGTAAATTATACAGAAAAATTACCTAATAAAATAAAATAGACTGAATACAAGCCCATGGTCTTAAACACAAAGAACAACAACAAAATATAATGATGAAACTACTCTTCTTCTTTATAAGGATGTTGAAGTAATTAAGAATAATTTCGACTACTAATATTGTAGAGTCATTCAAAATCTGATTGGTAAAAATAATACAATCTTGAAGTAAGTATTAATCTATGAGTTTATTTACATTAAAGAAGCAAATGTACTTTGGATTACATTCTTTGACTTCTGCTGGTACAAGACAGTTGCAAAGAATGGCCCTAAAGTGGGTGATTTTTCCTCAGCCTTCATTCAGAAGGAGCATATTATACTCCTGCTTCCCTGAAAACAAATAAAAGCTTTCCTAAAAAGGGAAATCTTAAATATTTCTTAATTTTTAAAAGTTATTGCCTTACTCATCTGTGTTAGGAAATATTTCCAGGGTTTAGCACCGCCCTTCCTCTGTGCAATAGGGTTTTATCGAAGAGATATTGAGGAGATTCCTATTTATGTTTTCCAATCAGGATCTTGGGTTACAACCAAATAATTGTACATTTTGTTCCTGGTTCTGGGTTTGTACCTCACTTCCACAGCTTTTTTCATCTTAGACACTGTTTTTTTCAACTCTTCATTCTATGAACTCACAACACTCTGCTTACATAGTAGTGCCCACAATGTTAAATGTTTATTTGCTAGTCCAAAGCAAGCAGATCCAAGCAGATAGATGGACGTCAAAATATCATTTACATCATTTAGTACGTCTGCAAAAGACTAGAACAATATAGACATGCCTTACTTTATCTGGAGAGTTTTCTTTAAGTTTTCTTTACCCTTTATATTGACTGTTAGAGTTGTCGTTTTGATGTCACTCTAAAATAGACAATCTCACGTAAAATTGAAAGCTTAGTTCTCCATGTTTACCTTACCATTCATTGTAGAATATCCTATGTCTGAAAAATATCTGAACTGTAAAAAAAACCTCTTTCAGAAAGGTTAGAGGAGTACATTTCAGTTATTTTTTTGTTTCCTGGTTTTATTCTTTGCTGGTGCGGTTAATAATTGACTAGGTTAGGGGAATGGTTTTCTTTTCTTTTTCCTTTCTTTTCTTTCTTTCTCTCTTTCTTCTTTTTTTTTTGTTTTTAATTTTGTTTTTGGTTTTGTTTCTTTTTTTTTTTTATTTGCAGCCCTCTAGGACCTCAGTTAAGATTTTAAAGTTGTGAGAATATTGTAATTGCTGCTGATTAGCATAAGATTCAATTAAAGAAGTCATTCATTGAGTCATTTTCTCTATTTTCAAAGTAGTCAATTGCCAAGTAACATAGCAATAAGGTTAAGCCGCCTTTGACTAAAACTGTTAACATACAATCCAATCTGCATGTACAAGTGTCTACAGGGCACTAGGAGAAGTTTTCTAAAATGTACATAGCAAACTGTCATGTGTCAAAGACAAATAAAATATTTTTCTCCTTTACACTCTACTCTAGACAATGTTTTAAGGAGATCTACATGGTGTCTAGATCTGTAAGGCTGGATTCTGAGTAGTGATCTGTCTTTTTTGACATCAGTAGTAAAGCTGGAATGAGGACAACTAAGTACTTCAGTAGCTTCCCAGCTTTTGATTGAGTAGACCATCCATACTGGCACATGAAACCAGAACTCGGTCCATAGACTTAAATTTTCACTGCAAATGAGTTGTTGCACAGAACTGAAAGTAATGTAGCACAAATGCAGTCTCATGGGCCATTCAGATTATAAAATGATGCAAGATACATCTGGTTTTTTTGGATGCAGTACATTTTTGTGATATTGTGATTACTCTAAAGCTTCCACTCATGAAGATCATTCTTGGGTATTAAAGTAACTTTCAAAGGAGTAGATACATATCAAGATGAAAATAAAATCTTACTGGTTTATTTACAAAATAGTGATGCTAGTATTTCTTCCCCAAACAGATGAGGGGATGAGGCAGATATGTATGTTTAAGAAAAAATGTTAAAGTGATTGGATTTTTAGAGTTTATGTAGATCAGATGGCATATGGAAGAGCTGTTCAATGAACTTCACATGAATTACCTTTATCAGAATTCTTAAAAGGTGGATTTCTATTTTTAGAGCAAAGGGGGATGCTAATCTTTGAATTTCAGTAGGTAAAATGATAAACTTATAGAGCTTGATTTTTCAGTTAAGAGGTAGCCTTTTCACTTTTGAAAGATAATATACTATGAATCACTTCACTGATGTGTGAATTTAATTCATACATAGTACAGATTCAACCTGAGATCTTGGTAATGGAAATTGGCCAATATAATTAGAAAACTCTACTCTTCTCAGTCAGAATTGTCCCTGATCCAAGATTCAATACTAGGTGTGGAAAGAGGGTGATGCACATTGCTTCCACTGGTGAATCTTTGACCTTTTAACTTATTTTACTTTTTAATATATATTTTGCCTCCATGCAATTTCTGTGGCAGGATGCAAAGTCTCAGATGAGTTAATGATGTAGACCTAGCTAGAAAGGATGGAATGATCTAAAGCCTATTTCAGTTCATAAAAGAAGCAGCACTACTAATATAACCTCTTACAGTCATTATGGTCTGAAGATACTCATGTGGAAGAATAACCCAATGTAGTTTTGATATGAGTGCCTAATCAAGTTTCAGTATGGCAAAGTAATTTAGATGCTTTGAAAAATAAAAATTAGGATGCTTAACATATTTTCCTTTTAAGCAATGGTATTTCTCTAAAATATATTATAAATCCTAGCAGATGATACATTTCTGGGCATTGTCAGCTATTCAGCACTCACTCCTCATTTATCCCACTGACAATTAGAACTGAAGGCAGTTAGATGAAAATGCTTCTAGCAGATAACATGGAAAAAGGGTAGGTTAGAAGAGGCTGCTGGGTGGGACGGATTTTTTTTTATTTGTTTTTTTTTTCTTTATGTGCTTTAGTCTTGGGGTTTTTTAAAATGAAATAATTTTTATTCCATTTATATGTGTAGATGCAAAAACATTGTTTTCACCTGAGTCAGTTCAGTGTATTAGTCTTGTGTGTATATTTAAGTGACATTAAGCCCTGTATGAAGGGAAATGGTGGAGAATATGCTGTGCTGAGTGGTCTTCCAGGGGCTTCGTAGTTCATCTCGTCTTCTTTCTCTTTTGTCAGTGCAGCCAGCTTACAAGAGCTGATGGTATGTAACTATATTTCAAGGAAGACTGAGTTCTAACTTTTTTGTTTCTTCTTGTTCAGTTGACATCGTATTGGATATACAGGAACAACTTCTGCGGCAAGGCTACTTAAAAATCCAGCTTTCAGAGAATGAAGTAGGAGTTGTTGTTTAAACTCAGTTTTTATTAATGCAAATATGGCATTAATTCAAATGTTAATTCTTGAATAATCCCTTTACCTTTTTTTGAGTGCTTTCCGACTTATAGATCATCTTTTCCATCACTGTCCAACACTACATCCCTTTTAGTATTTTCCATACTGATCTTAAATGTTTGTAGTAAAAATGAATGTTTTACTTTGACCTCAAAAAAAAAAAAAGATTATGAAAATAGCAAATAAGGGAACTGAAGAGTAGTTTCATGTAAGCAATCCCATATGGCTGACATAGATTAATCTCACTATTTAAGTGTTTATCAGCTTCAAGAGTTTAGGCTGATGTCAGTGCTTTTGTTATTACAATATCACATAATTCTGTGTAGTTGTTAAATACTTGTTTTTCTTGATAAAGCCTAATTTATGCTAATTAGTTGCATTTTGAATGTTAGTTGCTTTGAATAATGAGAGTAGCCTGATTTTTATTTACATGTTTTCACATTCCAGTTCTCAAATGTATGATTTTACTTTTCATGTATGCCACCTCATCCTGTTAAGAATCATAGTCTGAGTGCATATAAAAGATATCATGTAGCGTAGGAATGTGAAATGGTGTGGTATCATTCACACTATAAGGAAAAAAAAATACTCTTCCCATTATTCTTTATATAGCTTGTTATTCCTGACAAGAAAATTGAAATTGAACTAAATTTTAATGGAAGTAGGTAATCCTCATGTAAAAAAGGTACATCTAAGTTTCTAAAGCTCGTTTTGCATTTGTAAGCTGCTTCATGTACATAAGTAGTACTGTTGGCTTACAATTATTCATAGAGTTGGATGGAGGATCACAGTCTGCAACTGCAAAAATAACCCTGCTTTATATGAAAATAAAACCACACCCTAGTTACTAAGTTTTTAACTACTTTGTAATGTATCTTCTTAAAGAAGAGGTAAACAATTATTGGAAGTTCCTAAAACCTCCTTTTTTTCAATTAATCTCTCTGAAGAGAAGATGAGAAAGTTGAATTTATACTAAAGCTAACCTACTTAATAGTCTTATTATGTATCTCACAAATACTGTCCCTAGAAGATTAACTGAATAAGCTAAATAGAATGTATCTTCATTTACTATATTAAATGGAATTTACTATACAGGTCACAACAACAACAACAACAAAAAAGCCTACTAGCTTAGTACTGGGTAGTAAATAGTCTGCACAGCAAAAAGGATTCAGTTACATAAACGGGAATGTTCAGGGACACTTGCAATGCCCCATGACATAAAAGACTGGCAGATATAGACGACTTAGAGGATGCCTGCTTTCTGGAGCCTGTGATGGAGGCTGTGTGGTACACAGACTGTGCTTGGTATAAGTTACATCTGTTTTGTCAACTGAATCATGCCCAACTATCCAAAACCTTCAAGGAATGTAAACCAGAATAATTGAAAATACTTGACACAAATACTGTCTTCATAAGCAATACATTAATCAGTTCTTAGCTTATGAATATGGCTTTTGTGATACTTGTATATGCTAATATTAACAAAATAGGATTTTGAACATAAGGAGAACTAGACATCCATGTCTCCTAGGCAGATTTGTAATACAAGATATTATAAGGAGGGACATGTAGATACCAAGTCAGCAAAGGTACACAGTATAATCTGTTGTAACAAGCATATGAAAATACATTTTTGTAGAAGGAATATCATAATTTCCCACATTTACCTAAATATTTTTCATCCTAAAGGGAATAAAATTAGATATCACAGCAAAAATTAATACCCTGATAAAAAAAAAGCCATCACATATTGGAAAATAAAACTGTTTTGTGAATATTTTTTGTAGTCTTTATCATGTTTGGAAATGCTTCTGAACCTTGAAAGCTAAAGGCTGCTCTTATTCATCCTCGTAAAGTGGGCACATCTTTTCCTGGTTTGAATTTCTAAAATTTCTAGTAATTTCATACTGACAGGGATTATGAATAGCTGGCTTATGAAATTATATCAGTGAAATACCTTTTCATCACTGAGGTGGAGAAATGATTGTTTCTGATATGATGAGGAAAGAACGGTGCCATTTGCCTTGTCTCATCTACTCATTTGATATGACAGAACAAACTGTTTGGTCCGCTTTAGGTGTCAATTTGAAGGTTATTTCAAGTGCTGGATAAACTATGTGAGAGGTTCTTGCTTTGTAATGAGAAAGTCAAAAGAGAGTAAATGAGGAACTAGTACAGATCTGGACGTAATTGCTATCTTACTTCTTGTACTGTAATGGAACAGATCTAACTCTTTCCTAACTTAGGACACAAAATCCCAGCTGAGACCTGGAGATCTGGATGCAGCTCTTACAAACGGAGCCCTGCAAAGCAGTTGCATTGAACAGAGCCAAAAGGATGAACGTTCACCATGGCAGTTGCATCTTTCCTACAAAAAACCTACCACCTCTGTCTCTGTGTGAGTTCCTCAAGTGAGACTTTTGTGATTTCAGGTAATGTCAGAAACATGGCCCATATGCAAGCATGGTTTCATTCTAGGAGAAATGACGGAGAACTTGAGCAATGAATGCTTTCAATTCCCTGCTTCTCTGACTTCAAGTTAACCCACCTGTTACAGAGCTATTAGACTAGAGACAATTTAGTGTGCCTTTATTCACCCTTGAGGTGGACAAAAATATTGAAATATAATCTGCAGGTAGGCCAATTTGTTGTTCCTCATCATCATGTAACTCCATTAGCTCTTACTTGTTCATTCTTTAACCTATCTTCTTCTCTTGTATAGATAAAATAAGAACATTGGGTTTTTTTTCTTAACAGAGGCTGATACACAGCTTGATTACCTGTCATTCACTGAACAGAGAATTTCTTCTTGCATGGCAAGTTTCGTGATACGCTTAAGCATCTTTCTGAAGGAATCGCTCAAATGGATTTTTTGTGACATTAGACTGGTAATCAGTAGGAAATAGAAACATTTTAAAATTACCAAAGCAAACGGTAAATATAAACTGTAGGGGTTAAAACACATTTAAGTAATTTCTTGAACTAAGCCATGGAGAATGGTATTCATAAGTGATGCTTTAGTAACAAGATATATTAAATAATTTTGAATTATGGTTTAAAATAAGATTATCAAGGAGATTGTAAATGCTATTCCTTAAATCACTATAACCAAAGGGAGAGAAGACAGAGAGATGGAGGTAGCTAGGATAGTTAGATGTCAATGTTATGCCCTGTGAAAACTCTTACTGGGTTCAGCTTCTAGGTTTGTCATAGAATCATAGAATGGTTAGGGTTGGAAGGGACCTTCAAAGGTCATCTAGTCCAACCCCCCTGCAAGGAGCAAGGACATCATCAACTAGATCAGGTTGCTCAGAGCCTCATCCAGCCTGGCCTTGAATGTTTCCAGGGATGGGGTATCCACCACCTCTCTGGGCAACCTGTTCCAGTGTTTCCAAGCGATTCATCGCTTTTGTTTGGCAGTGGCCTCCTAATTTCTTAGTTAATTCTTTCCAATATATAGGTATATAATTCTGACAATAATTTCTTCAAATCATACAGTACAGTAATGGATCACATAAGAAAAGACCTCTTTTGAAGGATGTGGAGCCTACAATTAGGCAGTTGGTCCACAGACAACGAAGGATGATCCAAAAGTAATGTACGGGTAAAATATTAGGGTACCTATTTATTCTTAGCCAAATTCTGTGCTATAAACAAAGGAAGTTACTTCACCTTTCTGCATTTTTGTCTTCTAGTGGCCCATAAGTTTTTAACTTCTATTGCATTTTTAGGGGCAGAAACAGCATTGTAGGGTAAGTTTGTACTTCATGAAACACAAGATTTGTCCTAGGTGGGTCCCACACATGCACAGAAGCAATAAAAAATCTGTCCCAGACTGAGTTAATTGTAACAAGATGCAGTGTTTGAATATTTGGTCCCAAAGTAGCTCCCCATTATAAAAAATATGCAAGTACGTCTAGTGTGTGGGCAAATTTATTTGCTGCAATAGTGACAGAATCTGATGAATTAGTCTTTGTTTGCGTTTTAATTATAGTATTGCCAGGTTACTAACAATGGTTTTATCATAGTGTATATGGTGGTATTCAGGGGTTCTTGCCTGTCCACCTGAGATCTCTTCAGGTTTTTAATTTTGTGTGCAGTTTCTTACAGGGCAAAAAATGTGCTCGCATGCGCTCTTTAAGAAAGTGTTGAATTGTTATTCTTTTTCCAAATATTTCTCAGTTTCTAGTTGCATTTAATTGTAACTATCATTGGAACTTTAAATGAAGACTGTTCCATGCCATTATGCAACATATTGATTCATAGAATCATAGAATCATAGAATAGTTAGAGTTGGAAGGGACCTTCAAAGGTCATTTAGTCCAACCCCCCTGCAAGGAGCAGGGATATCTTCAACTAGATCAGGTTGCTCAGAGCCTCATCCAACCTGGCCTTGAATGTTTCAAGGGATGGGGCTTCCACCACCTCTCTGGGCAACCTGTTCCAGTGTTCTACAACTCTCATCGTAAAATTTTTTTTCCTAATATCCAATCTAAATCTACCTCCTTCTACTTTAAAACCATTACCCCTCGTCCTGTCACAACAGGCCCTACTGAACAGCCTCTCCCCGTCTTTCTTGTAGGCCCCCTTGAGGTACTGGAAAACCACTATCAGGTCTCCCCAGAGCCTCCTCTTCTCCAGGCTGAACAGCCCCAACTCTCTCAGCCTGTCCTCATAGGAAAGGTGCTCCAGCCTTCCTCTCATCTTCGAGGCCCTCCCCTGGACTCTCTCCAACTGGTCCATGTCCTTCTTATGTTGGGGGCTCCAAAACTGGACACAGTACTGCAGGTGGGGTCTCACCAGGGCAGAGTAGAGGGGCAGAATCACCTCCCTCGACCTGCTGGCCACGCTCCTCTTGATGCATCCCAGGATGCGGTTGGCCTTCTGGGCCGCAAGGGCGCATTGCCTGCTCCTGTTGAGCTTCTCGTCCACCAGCACTCCCAAGTCCTTCTCCTCAGGGCTGCTCTCCATCCATTCTCTGCCCAGCCTGTATTTGTGCCTGGGATTGCCATGACCCATGTGCAGGACCTTGCACTTGGCCTGGTTGAACTGCATGAGGTTGGCACGGGCCCACCTCTCCAGCCTGTCCAGGTCTCTCTGGATGGCATCCCTCCCCTCCAGCGTATCGATGGCACCACACAGCTTGGTGTCATCAGTGAACTTGCTGAGGGTGCACTCTATTCCACTGTCCATGTCACCAACAAAGATGCTGAACAGGGCTGGGCCCAACATGGACCCCTGGGGGACGCCACTCGTGACCAGTCTCCACTTGGACATCGAGCCATTGACCACCATTCTCTGAGTGCGGCCATCCAGCCAACTCCTTATCCACTGAGTGGTCCATCCATCAAACCCATGCCTCTCTAGTTTAGAGAGAAGGATGTCATGTGGGACAGTGTCAAAAGCTTTGCACAAGTCCAGGTAGATGACATCCGTTGCTCGTCCCTTGTCCACTGATGCTGTCACCCCGTCACAGAAGGCCACCAAGTTGGTCAGGCACGATCTGCCTTTGGTGAAGCCGTGTTGGCTGTCACCAACAACCTCCTTGCTCTCCATGTGCCTTAGCATGGTTTCCAGGAGAA
>JAAGAY010144399.1:0-56170 GCA_011801015.1 Ardeotis arabs | reverse complement strand
AAAAAAAAAAAAAAAGGAGTATTTCATCATTAAAACTTTCTCAAAGTCAAAGATGCTACGGATTGAAAAGGTATCAAAACTAACCTCTTACCTAGGGGTCAGGTCTAAGGCACTTTGGCAGTAGACTTTGGGAAGCATGCACTGCTGCTGCTTGGTGGAGAGACAGAGACCTTCTGTGTCCCATGCAGCCCATCTGGCATCTCCCACAAGCACTGAATTCACTTCTCCAACACAAACAAGTGAATAAGCCCCTGTGTGTTTAATACTTCACAGGATTTCATTTTAAAGGGAACAGAAAAAAAAAGATAGGAAGGAAGGAATCAGTCTGACTATTTCTGTAACAAACTGTGCACTGTTCTCCTTGGTGAGGGCTAATTTCACGCACCGATATCAGTATTTGTACGCTTTGCTGATTGGCAATGGAAGAGAGACACTAACTCATACAAATTGAAACTAAGTAAATGAATATGGGTATTTTATCTCCATAAAATAGAATAGATTCAAGTAGCTTTTTCAGATGAACACTATTATTCTGGCAGTCACACCTCGATGCCTAAATACTGCTATTTGGGAAGAAATCCACAGGCGTTTTGGTCACCAAGCCAGGATTCCTTTAAACAAAGAAGAAAAGCTAGATTATTTTCTGCCCCACTTTTCTTTGAATTGTAAGCAAACGAGCTGTGAATTCAGCTCCAAAGACACCTTGCAAATGTATGAGGTCACTAGTCTGAAGATGTGTTCAGTTATAGGTGCACAACAGCTCCAAGCTTCAGATCAATGGATTTCCTTCCCATTTAGGAGCATCAAGATATAACAGGTCACTAAAGGCCTCTTTCTAAATGCCGTACAATAGCTATATCAGGATTAAGGAACAAATTTATTTATTTATATGTTAAAATCCTCAGTTACTTAAACCAGATTACTGTGTAAGAGTCTTTGCTTCCTTTTCTTTCAGGAATGAAAAGTTTCAGTCGTTTTTTTAGAAGGGCTCGAAATATGATTCCTATAGGCTACAGAGCAAAGAGTAAATATAGAAGTAGAAAAACAAAACACCTTCTTTTTATGTTTGAAAAGCTCAATCATGACTTCTTTAAATTTTGGGAGTTGTCATAATTATTGCAAGCAGGTTACAGGAGTAAACTACAGACAGTCTCCCACCACAGGGAGTCCACCTACCAGATGCTCTCACAGTAGAATGAGCTTGTG
Organism: Ardeotis arabs; assembly: GCA_011801015.1. Taxonomy (NCBI): domain Eukaryota; kingdom Metazoa; phylum Chordata; class Aves; order Otidiformes; family Otididae; genus Ardeotis; species Ardeotis arabs. Next base: position 54,964 of record JAAGAY010144399.1, on the reverse strand, counting down.
TCTATGATTATATCTTAACAACCTCATGTAAAGGTTGCTGGTTTGTTGGGAGTATAATATTACTTGCAGAAATCTGCTCACATTCAGAAAAAAAAACCACCACATGAAATTCATAGCTAAAAACATCCAACACATAGTTGAGAGGTTTTTTCCTTTACAGGATGCTTACAGAATCAGATCTTCCAGGATAAGAGATTAACACCCTACAAACTCTACTGTAAGAAATCTGGGGCTTCTCAGCAGGACTCAATGCTCAGAGATATGTGATTAACAGACTTAATACATACAGCTTTATAAAGTTTCTTAAATCAGAGCATACTACATTATAATGAGGCTGTTCCACACACTTTCATACAAGCAACTTCTTAAACAAGGGCAATGACCCAATTCTAGCTATTCCTGATGGTCTGCCTGGTCAACCAACATCATGAAGGACTGGGTAAAGTCAAGTTATTATGCTCGTAAAAGTGTAGAGCAAAATCAAGGGTAGAAGTCTGGTTGGGTAGGGAGAAAAAAAAAAAGGATTAATATTAAAGCTACAGAAACAAAAATACCCATAAAATATCACAAAAATAACACACACAAGAAGTGTATACTGACTTTTGGCAGAAATCACTGTTTTGGCTCAGGTTAACAAAATCTTTATCACACACTGAGCAAATGGCAGTTTAATTGATGAGTTGGCAAGTCTGAGGCAGTTTCACAGGTAGAATACATTCCTCCTGTATTAAAACTAGATCAGTGCTTTGTAGCTTTTTTTTACCATTATATCACTTCCTCTGACTTATCCACATGGCCTTATAGCACCATCATTAAATGATAACACTTAAAATTTCAGAGAAAGAACATTCAGGATTATAGCCAAAGCTCCTCTACATTTTTTATTTGATATTTGCAATAAGGTGTCAATTAAAATTTTAATCTGCATAATTCTTCTATAATGATGATGCAGTTTACTGACAGTAAAAAAAGCAGAGTCTAACATGTTTGTAGTAAATATATCTAAGTCGTTTCTACTCTATTTACTGTGGTACAGAAAGCAAAAATAAAGTATATGTATTATTGGATTTTTACCATTTTGTCAAAAATAGCTGTCATTGAATTAAATATCCCCAAAGTCATTCAAAGTCGAAACAACAGCAACAGTTGGGTTGAAGACCCCAACCGTAGCCTTGTTCTAAGGCTCAGTCTTTCATTACAGGCCTCTCACTGCTCTCTTCACAAGTCTCTCTTCTGCAAGGTTACAGCAGCTCCACATCTTCCTTCTCAGATCTCCAAGGCCTCAGAGAGCATGTACTGATCACATTCCTGTTTTTATTTACGTCAGTGGCTTTCACATGGCTCATAGTTCAGAGCTAGGCACATGACAAATCAAAATCCAAGGTATTGGGCACAGCACAGCAGTGACAGCATTCCTGGCCCTGCTTTTCATTTGTCTTTTAACACTGGCCAGGATATTTAATTGTTTTGACTGAGCCCAGACCTCCTAGAACCCCATGGCAAGAGGTCAGACATCTTTGACAGGGTCAGATTTGCACCCTGTGTGTTGAGCCATCTGTGAAATGGGCTGTTACGACTTGGATTCTGGAATTTCTTGTTCTTTCCTTTTAAATTATCACTTTCAAAAGAACTTTAAGGAGACGCAGCTCTAAATCTTAGTCAGATTTCATAGACAGTTGGCCAAGTTTATCCTTTAAACCTCCTTAGAAATCCCAGGCCACATTTAATTTAACTTTGTTTCCACAAGTCTGCTTTGTTTTCTGTTGCCCGAGTCCATCCTTTGCTGGAATTTCTGATCCAGCTGCACAGGGCTTATGAAAAACTACGTTGAGTACAGGTCTGGGGGTTGAGCACACAAAGCTGGCAAACCCCATGCACAGGGCAACGTCTGGAGTGCTTTTAACAAAGAGAGGCAGGGGGGAGAACCAAACATACAATAAAACAGCAAGTATTTTTGTTTAAATTAGACTCTCCAAAACATAAGAAACCACAGTATGACAATACAGTTCGGCACCCACCACATGCTGAACCCACCATCAGTTTTAAGAGGCTGCAGCATCCGAGTTTGCAGGACCCAGCCATTCCAAAGGCAAATACATAGCAGCCCAAGTCCTGATGTTTCAGGTTGTCCCATCTCCCACAACAAAAGCTCTTTAGCTTTGAGAAGCAGAGTCTTTGGGACATGATATGTGCTCCTGCCTGGACACAGGACCAGGTCTGGGTGCAGATGCTCTCAGCTTCCCAGCAACAAGGAGCACAAGGGTCTAAGTGCCACTGTCTTCTTGTGGCTTGCTCTGCCACTGGCATGTCACGTCCCCTCAGACACTTTTCTGTACTTCTCCCGCCCCCTCGCCTTCTAATGTGCGGTTTGCCTGTCTTGTCTATAAATTTAAAACCCTTTGGGGCAGATATTTTTCTGACTGCCTATTTGTACTGGCAGAGACCTCAGCTGGGTTCTCCAGGGCCTTAACTTATAATTCTGACTGGTTTTTTTTTTCCTGCCTGCAGCATTGTATTTTTCTCTCAGACAGTCAGCATTTCAGAGCACGAATCTGAAAATATACATATTCCTTTATTACAAAAGTGTTTATGCTTCTAGTCCTTCCTCCTTGCAAAAACTGTATAATGAAACTACAAAGCAAGAATCTTTCGTAATAAAATTTGATGTAGACATGCCTGGAGTATGAAATCAGAAGTCGGAGATGGGAAAAGCTGCCATCAATCACGGCAGGCAGACTGCTCCCCCCGACAGCAGTCAGAAACAGAGGTAGAAAGATTCAGTAATTCAATAACAGCTGCAGCAGAAAACCAAGATGAAACATTAAGATGCTGGTCACTGCATACTTAGTATTATAACTTACCTGCATATCAAATTAGTAAGTGATGGGTACAGGAAAAAATTGTGATAAAATTATCAAGCTGCAACTGCTTACTTGAAGGCTGAAAAGCTCTTGCTTTTGGTTTCAGGTGTCTGAAGACAGTGATCTATGCCTTCTCTGACATCTCCTCCAAATAATCCAGGGAGAAAGGCACAACCAGAGGGTAATTCACCCCACCTTATCTCTAGCTAGGATGAATTGACTGCTCAAGGGTCTACTGTTTTCCATTGTCTGTGGACATGACTTAGAATAGAAGCCTGACTTTAATATAGCTGTTTCAAAGAAAGCAGCTTCCTCCAAAGCTCACTTTTTTTTTTAAGTCTTAACCAGATAAGAGATTTTTACGGAATTCACACTATAGTACTAAGCATCACAGAATCATTAACACAAGTTCACCTTCATGCCACAGTACGCATTTTCTAAAGCAAGAGAATTGCGTTATAAAGTCCTCTCCCCTTATCCCCAAGAAACAACAGAGCCAGCTCATTCTCTAAGAAAATATTTGTGTCAGAATAGAAACCCTGGCACTTTTCAAATTTACATTCATTAACTGTTGCATAGGATTGCCTACATGTTTAGTTTAGGGACTGGTAGATACACAGTATAACAAATTGCTCTAAATATCCAAATTTCTCTAGCTCGCTTCAAGTACAAGACTTACAATGAACGCTTAACAACATTCTTTTATTCATAACGGAAAATGAAGAGAGATTATGAGTTCAGACCTCAAGTTCTGGATTTCAATAAAATAAACACTCATATATTATGGTTTAGACATATAAAAACGTTCTTGTTGGAAGAAACCCATTATGTTTACAGATTCTTGGGTTTCTTCCAAACTTTTTATAAAAGATAATTGGGTTTTTAAATAACAAACCAAAACAAACCCTAGCTCAAATGATAATAAAATTTACCACAGAATTGTTTGAAAGCAACCTCTAAATAATTTATTTAATTCTAATTTAATCAAATTAATAATTCTGAATGCAAAGCTAAAAAAAAAAAAAAAGACAGCCATCTAGTTCAGAAAAGCCTCCAATGGACTTCATTAATAACCCTGCAGGTCAGAACTATTCAAAAATCCAAGTATCAAATCAAAAAATATTTGACTGTCACATCATGTGAATTCAGGCAGCTGAAATTCATTTTATTGAAAAATAAAATGTTCATAAAACATATCGTACATCCTCAGGCAAAAAAGTCAGAGCCACAAGTTATAATTATGCCATTTTTCTCTCCAAGGATATCTTATTTTCAGACTTTTTTCTTTCTGTGAAACAGATTAAAATATGTTCAGAAAGAACTAGGCTTGTGGGAGAGAAAAATAGTTTTTACTGTCAGTAAAGAAATATCACTAGGGTTATCGGAAATCTGTTAAGTGAACTCTCCAGAAACTTTAAGTCAGCAAATGTGAAAGATAAAATACTAGCATGGAAAAAAAAGATATTCTGGACTAGGTCCTTCCAAATTGATGAAGTCCTACACATAGGAGTAGCGGAGAAGGAGCTCCAGTCTGTGGATTCATGGAAAGAAGACCCCACACAGGAGCAGGTTTGCTGGCAGGACTTGTGACCCCACGGGGGACCCACGCTGGAGCAGTTCATGAAGAACTGTCTCCCATAGAAGGGAACCCATGCTGGAGCAGGGGAAGAGCATGAAGAGTCCTCCTGCTGAGGAGGAAGGAGCAGCAGAGACAATGCGTGATGGACTGACCACAACTCCCATTCCCCATCCACCTGTGCTGCTGCAAGGAAGGAGGCAGAGAAAAATCAGGAATCAAGTTCAGCCTGGGAAGAAGGGAGGAGAGGGGATAAGGTGTTTTAAGATTTGGGTTTTATTTCTCATTATCCTACTCTGACTTCTAATTTGCAATAAATCAATTTCCTCCAAGTCTTGTCTGTTTTGCCCATGATGGCAATTGGTGAGTGATCTCTCCCTGTCCTTACCTCAAGTCTTTTGTTATAATGTCTCTCCCTCGTCCAGCTGAGGAGAGGCAAGTGATAGAGGGGCTTTGGTGAGCACCTGACACATGAAGATCTGATCCATTAATCTAGTAATGAAAATAGCACCTCATATCATGCTGTTGCAATGATTTCAGATTTAGCTACTCATCATGACAAAGTAGATTTCAGTGAAAAAAAAACAAAACTTGTATTTAGTTACTTAAAAATCCTTTTATTCCTCAGTATGGAGGGCGAAAAAAAGTCAGTTTCATCTGATATAAATAAGTATGCAAACTGAGAAGCTAAGTGGTGTAAGCCTGAGCTCTTCGACTTTAAAAAAATTGAAACAATTAGTTGAGATTATTTCTCCAGCATAGACACCATTTCAGTCACTCCAGAAGTAGGTCTTACAGATCTGCTTTCAGTAGACATCAAGTAAAATCAACCAAAATTATACTATAGGAAATTTCACTTAATGGAGGAAATGAAAGCACATTTTATGGCTGTTTATCTACATTTGTGATACATATTATATGGTATGACCTTCAGAGGTAATAAAACTTGAGTTTCCGTCTCATCAGAAGCTATTTAGCATGCTGCAGTTTGCTAAGGCATGCCATCACTCCAAACCATGAAGCAATAAACTTGCTGGAGTTATTTCCCTGAAGCATACTGACTCCTGGCTTACACTTTGAACAGTACAAACTAATTATAATTGCTCTATTAAAAAAAAAAAAAACCAGACTTATGCAAAGGCAACTTTTTAACAAAGCGTTCTCTTCAATGGCTTGACAAAAATACATCCTTTTCCTTTAGCTGCTTGGAGATATCTTAATCTGAAATCAGGTCAATTACAACTAATTTCTCAGGTATAACCTTTGCAATAACAAGGAACAATATTTCTGTTCACCTTTGCATATCAAAATGCAGAGCAAAATTGCTATTGTCATAAATCCATTAATGACAATGGGACTAGGCTGCCAAGTTTAAAAAAATAGCATTACAAGTTGTGTTTCACAATAAAACACATTTAAAATCTCATTTATAGCTTCTTGCCCTAGACTAATATTGTTAAGTCTCATATAAGTTATATCACACTTAATAAATGCAATGGATTAAGATTTTCCACTCACTGGATTAAGACAAGACACTCAAGCTTTATATCAGTTAATTATGAGAGTTACATGGAGTTATTTGCCTTTAGAAGGAGACAAGGCTTCAAAAACACCCTCTAGTAACATTTTGAGCATGAGCCCTATAAAGCATATGTTACACAATACCAAAACTTTACAGACACCCAGAGAACTTCAGTGTGAGTTCTGAGCAAGTCTGATGCATGTATGTAAGGACCAACATTTTGAAGTTCTTCCTTGCACAGCCAAGCAGTGACGTCCTCAAAGTCACGAGATGCCTCATTTACATTTTTGCTCTAATTGGAAAACTGCAACTCTGATCCCACAAAAGAAGACAACGGACATTTGGGTATGCATGCATGCCTGTTTTGAAGCACCATGTGAATTGCCCAGATAACCCTGAACTGAAGATGCAGCGATCAGGGAGAGGCGTTCAGCTCTCTAAGAGAAAGTGTTGTTCAATGTTCCATTAACTTTTCAGTCCCACGATCTGAAATCCGCCTTATAGTTAGAATCTATCTGGAAAAAGTTTTAACGCTAAGTATACTCTAAGGCTATTATTTCTTGAACACAATCTAATTTAATTTGTAGTTCTCTGCTCAAGAATGTAAGTAATCAGAGCTTCTGATTTAAAAATAAAAACCCCACCGTATTTTCCATGTTTTAGCTTGCACAAATTAGTTGCTTATGAGCTGTGTGGACTCATGTCATGCAGAAAAACAGGATGCAGATTATGCTTTGCATGATTATGACCACCACCTACAATGAAGGCCAAGTGTGGAAGTCACAGGAGCTAAATAGTTTCCCCTGTTTCTGCTGTCAATCCTCTAGAATTTGTTTGATAGCTAACACCATGACATGCTGTTCTGGTACACAGACTGTATAGATTTCCACAGTGGGTGTAAAAGACCATGCCTTTCTGATAAGGAGCAGGGAGAGCCAAAGAGTTGATCACGTTTGTCAGAACAACTCATAAGTGATGGTTGGATACAGTGGACTGTTAGAAGGCCCAGCATTTCAGAAGTAGCTGTGTTAGCATCTTGATACATGCACAAAAACTATTTCCTAAAGTTGCTTATAATAAAAGGATCCCCTAGATAAGAAAACTGGTTTTTAGTCTTTCTCCATAAGGTGCCAGATTTAACACATAAGAGACAAGTGCTAAGTCTGGAAACAATCTGGCTAGAGCAACAATATTCAGTGTAAAAAGACATTGATGAACTAGTCAGGGTAGAGAGTAACCAACTGTTTCGTTAGAAATTCCCCAAGAAAAGATTTAGCTGACACAGTCTGTGCATCTCGTTAGGCTTCCTGGCTCCCACAGCAACAGTGGTGAGAGCTGGAACGTCTCTCCAATAGTTCAGCCTGTTGTTCCCAAGTGTGGCAGTTATGCTTCCCACTAAATTATTAGGTTATGGACATTTATTCATACCAAGCCATAGCAGAAGACTGAGAAACAAATTATGGTTAGTGTTGTTTCAACAAATTGCCACACCACAAAGAGCAAAAAAAAAAAAAAAAAACACACAACAATAACTAACATTAACTTGTCAACAGTAACTTTGTTGTCTGACTTTAAGGCATTATTGGCACCTTAATGAGATTTTAAAAAAATAAAAAAAAACCAAACAAAAAACACAACAAAGAGAAACACCTAACACCACACACACACACATCTTACTTGGAAAGATTTAAATAGGAGGAAATCCAAAAGGATAGAGTCTTCAGTCTTTACAACTTTTACCTTAGTTGGAGCAATTACATTTAAACTTGAAATCCTCTAATTTCTTATGGAAACTGCATTTTCCTCCCTGAGGACCTCTTCACATTCTTGTCAGCTCTAATTTAGTCAGGGAGATAGCAGAGGAGCTGACCTATCTGTAAAGACAGAAATACTCTCCTACTCAGCCTACAAGTAGTCCCCCTTTACTTCACCACACTAAAAGTGTCATCTCTGATTCACCTGATTTCCAGCACTGAAGAAACAGGAAGGGCTAAATTATACCCTAATAAAAACATACCCTGAGGAAAAAAAAATTATATATATATATATTTCCAGCATATTTTAATCAGAATAGTTAAGAGAAATGCTAAACACAGCCAGGAACTGGTCTGTAACTGGGACTTCTCCATGTGCAAGGGCTTAAGGTCCTCAAAGACTTGGCTAATGAACCCACCAGGCATTAGTGTGAAGGACATTTACTTCCTGAAAAATCTCTCAAATGATGCAGAAATTTAAAAAAAAAAACCACATCAGAATTGGGAGTATCCCCACAGAACAGATCTTAAATAAAATTTAAGTGACAATATCCTCTGATTGGAAATCATTGTGCTCCAAGACCAACCCTTAACCAGCTGCAGGACACCATTTGCACCAATGAAATGGGCACATGTCTGGACCACGTGCATAAGTAGTAACACAACATAAGGTAAAAAAAAAAAAATCAAATCACTTCAATATGAAAAAAAAGCTATGAAGCTTATTGTTCTGACAACCCATCTTTCTGTTTTACCCTGGTGGGAGTTATCTTCAGTTTCCAGTAAAACTCTACCATTTTTTATGCTGTAACCAGACATACCATAGCCTGTTAACCTCACTCAATTAACAAACAACTGGTGCTTCATATAATGATCCTGCGTGTCTTGAAGAAGAGAATGCACTGACAAGCAAAGAGATTTCACACGCACATATTATGCTAGAATTCTTCTCAAGTCATGGAAGGAGTAAACTGCAAGATTCTGCAAAAAGCACTAGAAGGGCTCAGAAAGTCCACAGGCAGCACTGCAATATTGACTAGTGGCACTGTGCTTGTTCTTTCATAGCTTAATTGAGTAGTTGTGAGAAGCACATCTTTCTTATCCCTCCTCCTGAAGTTGATAGTCATTTAACTACATAAAAAGTGAAGGCAAGAACATGGAGCAATTGGTCATTTTGTGGCAAGTGTTCCATCTTACAGCGTTAAACTTTACACCAACTCCGTATTTCCTCATTCAGAAGTTCTTAAAAGATGTCAATTTTTTTTCCTACAAGCCATCAACACTGCCTGGAGGGCAAGGCACAGAGACAGGAGTTAAGATGTGAGAGGGATAAAAGCAGAAAGGGTAAGGGTAAAACAGAAGAACTCTGCTAATACCAGTTTAAGTTTGACTTGGTACTACTGGTTTGGTACATACAAGGTTTGAGAACAGGTACAGAATGAGGCTCTGCCACGTTCACTCAACAGTTACCTTAAGAGCTGGGTTTAAGAGGTGGATCCTCAGACACTACAGGCTATGGAAAATTGTCAAGAACTGCAATTGGCATTGAACTAAGCTCTAAATGCTTTGTTACTTTGACTTTTTGGAGAAACAGCCTCTCAATCTGTGTAAGGCTGCTGGAGTTACAGTCAGGGTGCTCAGAGCAGAGCACTTAACCCAGAGGATCTGCCAGAACAGCACTCTCCCTGGGCACCCTTTCAACCCCAGAATACTTGTATTTGCCAGACTCAAGATTTGTTATTTTTCCAGACATTTTATAAGGAAGAGCTCATAAACAGAGCAGAGGAAATGAAATGCATACAAGCTTACTAGAGGTCAGTCTCACTCTGATCAATTTTTTTTTTTTTAAATACAGCCATATGAAATAACAATAACTCGATACAGGAAAAATAAAAATCAAAATTAGTAAAAGTTTATGTTGGGTATAAGCAAGGTCTTTTCTTTCAGGAAAGAAGATGGAAGAAACTTTTCCTCAGCTGCAAGAGCTAGAGAAGAAAAGTTCTGCTATTTTGGAAGAATTTTAAATAGAGTTTGATTTATTCAAGATGGACTCCTTAATTTACAGGAGACTAAGGCAAACAAGTAACATTAGACTTGCTAGTCCTTCTGAATTGGATTGCTCTTCCCTGCCTACAGATTTCATTCATCTATTTAAAAAAAATAATGACAAAGGCAGGTATAAAAAATTCTTTTAACCTCCTGACATCTTTCCTAACACCCATACAATAACTCTGGATGACAAATCAATGTGCCAAAGACAAGATACATCTCACTACTCTTACTGATCAAGCTGTATAAGTTATTTATACATTGGTTTAGGAATCTTTTCTTTAATCTATCAGCCTATGGTTTCCTTCTACAACCGATTTTTTTTTTTTCCTCTTTTTTTTTCTATGGCAAAAATCAGGCAGCTGCTCCCTTATACTCATTGCATTGGGAAGACAACTTTGATTAATGTTATCATCACAAAAGAATTTTATTTGTATTTTCTTTGCACTGATTTCTGTTATAAAATTAAAATTGGGGTTTTTTGTCACAAACCCCACCACCCTCAAATTCAACACTCAACTATAGGCATAATTCAAAGCCAGCAGTCACCCAAGAAAACTAAATATTCTGTACTTTTTCAAATGTCAGATCTAATGATCACAGTCTGTGAACCTACTCTAGGCTATCAGGCTATCTTTATTGTTATATTTTAGTTTTCAGCAAACCATAACATTTCCAAAAGGACATTCTGTAACACTCATTAACATTTTTATAAAGTAATTTACAAGATCCAGCAAGATAGTTTTGACTGAAGGTTTTTGAAAATCTCCTACTTGTCATTTCATATGGAGATGAGTTCATCTCCACTGCCAAATTCCTATGAGTGTTAAAAACCCATACACTGTTATTCCCAGGCTCTACAGTGTAATCGTAACACTTGCACAGAAAGATTTTATGCACTTCTGATTAAGATTACTGATACTTAGTCTTAGTTTTTTCTTCAAGCCTTCTTTCTAGATATTGTAGTAGCGGTAGCTAAAAGAGGGGTGTGCACAAGTGCACTGTGCATAACTAATAAAATAACTGGCCTGAAATAGCTGGTTGCACAATATTACAACTCAAACAGAAATCAAAAGTCCACTAAAGTTTTATTTCCAAAGTAAGTTTGTTGTTTCATTCACATATTCAGTCTATTGTTACAGAACGCTATTATAATAGCACACCAAAACTTTATTTGAAAGTCATGTGTGGCGTAACGGAGTCTATGGAATACATAAATCTTCACAAGGGTCATGTGTAACCTCTCTGGAAATCTTAAGTGGCATTTAATAGACAATCAATCACTTGATTTTAAAGATACATTTAGCCTTCCTGTAAGTCAAGGTAGACACATCTTCCAAATAGCATCTCCCCTAAAAATAAGCATCTGCCCCTCTAAAAAACAGCAAGCATCTCAAAAAAAAAAAAAAACCAAACCACAACACACCACCACGCACAAAACCACACACCTTTAATAAGCATCCCAAAAAAAAACCCATCTTTAACATGATGCCTTTACAGTATTGTGCAAGTAGAGATTCTTTATCCATGATTCTTAAGGACTTGAATTTAGGACATTTCTCCACAGTGATTAATATCATGTCCAATGCCCTGTACAAACACCAGCACAAAACTGCATTTCTGGTTAGCCAGAGCGCACAGCCTGAATTTCACGCCACTTTCTATCGAATTTACACTCACTGACAAAGATCCTGACATGATATAAAACCTTCCTGCTACAATGTTAATCCATAAACATTTATTTAATTAAAACTTCAACCTTCATAACGAGTTCTCTCTGATCAGAGCTGTGTCATGCAGTTACAGCATTTTTGATCCTCCATCACTGACTGAAAAGCCAGGTTTATAGTCTCATCAAACCACAGCTCAACCTGCTGCTAAGCCTTCCCACCATACAGTTGTCTGAAGTCTGGCTGCTGAAGAAAACATGGTTTGAGTTCCAGTTTCTCTCTCTCTCTGATCCCTGCTTTGTCCAGAAATCAATTGTCAGCACTAAAATGCTCCCATCTCATAGACGTGAGCTGCTTAAATAAGGCAGCAGATAAATCTGTAAGTTTTCAGACCTTTTGTTGTATTTTTTCCCCTGCAATTAGGCACATAAAATTTTAAAATAGGGACTGAAAGGAATAGAGATTGTTTTGTTTCAGGAGATGCTTTTACATTTGAATTTCCCAGGGCTCCAATGGATTGAGCAGGTGCCAAGAGGAGGTTGAATAGTTTTATTCCTATAATCCACACTCATTCTTTTGTCAAACTCGTGTTGGAAGCGATCCCCTGGTACTTTATATGGCCTCTACACCAATATTGCAAAGAAGGGATTTCTCCAAGGTCTAAACTTCTTTTTACTACAGTTTTTGCTTTATAGAGGAATAGGTATACACTGTCAGGATTTTAAATTTGCTGAACTGAAGAGATTTCTAATCCCACTGGTCAGCACACCGGTGTAATCTCCCAGCTCTGAATGCTCTCATCCTTCTCCAGTCATCTTGGACCCAAATTTTTTCTTTCCAAGTCCAGGCAGCATTCTGCAAAACCCAGGAGCCACTGCCCAGGCTCTATTCCAATCAATTCATGCACAACTGCATCTGTGGCATATACGAATTATCAGCTTACACTATTTTTCCACACTGATGAAGCTACTCCAGTAGCAACCATTACTTTCTTCAGCACCCAAGCCAACGCACTCAAATCAGAGATACTGAAAACCAGAAAAGTCTTCATCTTTTGTCAGCAAGAAAAACCAGCAGCAGGTAGGATTGACTAATTAATTAATACTACAAACACATTTTCTCATTGCCTGCCTGCTTAATTCTCTTTTACAGCCCCAATGCCCACTCACAACTCTTCCAAGACTGATGCCCTCTCCATTCTTATGGCACATTAGCTGCCCTTCACCCACCAGACACACTTGGCTGCTCACCACAGAACTCCAAGATTGTGGCTGAAAGTTTGATAGATGGCTTGACCTGCAATAGCATTTCACTGTGCAAGGAATGAATAATAAGACAGCATAGGTGAGCAAAATAAAACACTTTAGGTGCCTTTAAGGCACGCTTCCAAAAGCGCTTTCCAGAATCCCCTTGCTTCCTGGAGAGGCTATTGAGCACCAGTCTGAACTCTTCTACACCTATAGGTGGACTTAAAATAAGCTTGATTTAATATTAAGTTATCAGCTAGTAGCTATGCTGCATACCTCTGCATGAGGGTTCCTTAAGCTCATGCAGCAGGTGTCAGCAGCTGTTCTGGGAATCAGTCTGTGACACAAAACCCCCTTGTCTTCAACACACAGATGAGCTCTTTACAGCTATGTAGCAATGTGGTTATGTTTTAAATCAGCTAGAAGTGGGGATTTGAAGTTTTGAAAGTCACATTGACAAGTTAACAGACTGTGGAACACTGCCTGCTAGATTTTTCTCAGCCAGAGAAGGATAAAACAAGAATCAGACAAATACCGTGAATAAAGCTATGCTACGGTTGGCTCCGAAGATCAGAAACAGATGTTTGGGGGGAATCCTCTCTCTTTTGCAGGTGTTATTGGGACAAAGTCCTGAACTATAGCTCTTCCTTTGCTTGCAGATGAGAGCAGCATCCCAGAGCTTCCCCTACAGAGAAAGGGGGCTGGTTTGTTCTGTTGCTGCTGTCTGAAAGCAGAGAAGGATATGCTGAGGTGTATTATTTAAAGCCTTTCTCATTGCTTTATTTCACTGGGACCTGAGCTGCACAATCTGGGGTATCTTGCCAGAGCTGCACTGAAATTGAACCCTTAAAAGAATCACATTGCCAGCTAAGCACCTGTACAGACAAAGGAAGCTTGGAGTCATTTAAGGAAAATAGTACATAAATACCATGGAGATTACAGCAATATGTTCCTATTTGCATGTGGACTTCAAGTATTTTTTGAAACAAGGATCTACAGGGCAGAACAAAAGTACTGTGCACCATAGCCAGCTCAAAAACTCAGCAATTAGTTTTCTTCAATAGTTATTATGCTTTTTCTGTGACAATAAAACCCTGTGAATATTATGCCTCCTGGCAGACTGTAGTGCCTCTCCTCTGTAAATTCCCCAAAGCATCAGTACGAGTCTCTACGCATGGTATTGCAATTATAATGAGGAATGTTCTGAATGCATAAGCCTACCTTCAGCCATCTGGAGTGCTTTCTTTATTAAATTTGTTTTCAGCATTTATACAGTCTCCTGGTAATTAATTTAAGAGACAAGAGTAAAATTGTCTCATGTTCAGAAGCCTGTCATTCTTCCATTTAATGACAACTTGAAAGATTAAAAGATGAAGCAATACATAACTGTATCCAGTATACCAACATAGAAAAATGCCAGGCTGTTACCTTAAAAATAAATCTATGGTGTGTAGATGCGTAAGATACAGTATCCTGAAGGATGCACAGACCAATTATTCACATTTCCAGAAGCACAGAGAGATCAGAGGTGCACAGGCCTTGAAACCCATCTAACTCATTAATACCCATAGTTTTAATGTTGTAATTAGCAGTACCCCAAATAAAGCATGGACGCATATTGCATAGGGCTCCAAATCACCCCAAAGGTCTATAGGAGCATGGTTTGAACAGTTTATAAACCAGGAAAAGGTGAAGAGGGGTTTGTTGTTGTTGTTATTGCTGTGCAATTTATTTATTTATTTTAACAGAAGATTGGATTGCATTTAATCAGAGAAAGGATGATACATGTAATTACACCATAGCATGGATGTGCCATTATGCGTTAGGTTTTTGTTTTAATTACAGTCAGTGATTTGAAGCATTAAGAGCCCTCATAATTATTTTCTAACAGTAAGCATAGATAGACGTCAGTTCAGTGAACTCTATATGTCACACAAAGTGGCTGGTAAAGAAAAAAAGAAAAACACTAAAATACCAAAATATATGGCTCACTATTCAAGTGTTCCTACACAACCAGAACACAATCTAGAGAACATCCCTAAAAGCCAGTCTTGTGAAGAGCTGTATCAGAGGCAATATTTCCAATAATTCCAGAAGTAACAAGATTAAATCTGTGTGAATTCCTCCTTACCAACGAGAAATTCTAAAACTAAAGCTTGAAACAGCAAAATACCATGCACCAGGGAGACAAGGGAATTCATTCTTTCAGAGCTGAGTTTTTCACAACCAGAGTTTTCTTGAAACAAAGAAGATTAATCCATAACAATGACAAAAAACCCATCCTTTTAAAGTTATAAAAGCAAATACAATATGTATGAAATTAAAGAGTTGATGCCACCACCCTAATTTTACCAGCCTATGATCAACGCAAGTCTTCTGCAGCACAGAATTACCTGTTGGAGTTCAGAGTCCATCAGCTACTTCATGAGCAATCAATGCCAGCAATAAACAGACCTGCTGCCGAAGAGGGCATCAAATTTACAAGAAATACCAGAGCTGTGGACTGGAGTATATCCTGTGTGCTGGAGAGCTCTGTACTTATTGCAGTCAAGTCAGTAGTCCATGGAAGAGTAGCAGTTTGAATAATTTCATATTTAATATTTATTATGACAAAAAAAAAAGAGAAGACTATAAATCAAGAAAGCATGGAAGAAAGCTACAGATGGATCCCTTTTGATTGGTCTTAAGCACTGGACTATACCTGGTAAAACCAGTCTTAAGCAGGGGAAAATGGTAGAAAGATAGAATTCTTTGAAAAAGCATTCAGGACCTGGTTTTGCATTGTGGTATTTCTGGGCAGCAAAGTTACTGCATGCTGAATGAGAAAAAAGGCATGACACAGACATATACAAAGACAGCCCTGAGGAAATAAAGTTTACTCTTAGATTCACTATATCCAAATACACATGCAGTCCATCAAATAATAAAACTGCCATCTTTATATTCATATAAAAAAAAAGTAGAAAAAATATTAAAAGCTTAGCACTGTTTTCATACATTCTGTAACTTCTAAATTTTTTGTTTTAGGACAACTTTGGCTAAAATAATTTTTAATTCTGGAGGTTTTCCTCAGCACCTTACTGTAAGTCTATAAGCTTATTCAGTAACTCACTGGAAAAACGACTACCCACACCTCATAGAGCATTTGCAAAGGTATTTCTAGTCTCTCTCAAAGCTATTGCAAGTGGATTTTGGGATTGGCCCAAGCATCCATTAGTTGTCTAAGACACCAATGCCCAGACAGCCAGCTGGCCAGGTGCAGGTACCTTCACTGCACACCCAGCTCCGAAGCCAGCTCATGCTGTCATTTACCTGAGTACAGATTAGATATTAGGAAAAAAATTTTTTATGCTGAGGGTGGTGAAACACTGGCACAGGTTGCCCAGAGAGGTGGTGGATGCCCCATCCCTGGAAACATTCAAGGCCAGGTTGGATGAGGCTCTGAGCAACCTGATCTGGTTGGAGATGTCCCTGCTTCTTGCAGGGGGGTTGGACTGGATGGCCTTTAAAGGTCCCTTCAAACCCAAACAATTCTATGATTTTCTCTTTGCTTGCTGGTGCTGGGTGCTATGGGAAGCTGCACGGGGCTGAACAATACACTTTAAACCGTAAGCCCACTCTAAGCATGAAGACCTCATTAAAAGACTGGTGTTTGCTAGACCCAGGAAAGGGCCTAGAAGGAGATTTTCCTTATCCATCACATGCCCCGTCACCCCTGAGGAAGCAGGCAATGCTTCTCAGACTGCACTACTCACCAAACACCCAATATTTGCAACCTGTAACTCCAGTGGAAAGGCACAGCAGCTGACAACCAGTGGGCATGTTGGTGCTTTTAACAGAGACCAGAACAGGTGGGATCCATCAGCCCATCACAGAAACCCACCCAGGGCCACCTGTGCCCTGCTCCACAGTGCAGAGGGACAGCTGTGAGCACCCAAACCCCTCACACAAAGGAGGGAGCCCAGGTCTCTGCCCTAAGGAAAATATAAATTAACAGAACAAACAGCAATAAAGGAAGAGGCTAAGAGGGGTGATGTAGCGATCACTTGTTTCTTACAGAGCCATCAGCCCTTCCTTGTAGTTGCCCTTACAGAGTAAATTCTGTCCCCCCCATAATCTCCCCCCTTCACTGTAACACCAATCAGCAGGCTGAACTGGGAACCAGCTGCTCTGCCCAGCCCATTGTCCTGGCCACAGGCAGAGAATTAGGTTTTTACTTAGATTTTTATTTATTTATAACTTCTCAGAACCTTCACAAACAGAAGCTAGTGGGGCACCCACATATTCTACAGCAGAAAAGGCAAAGAGACAGTACACAAAACAGCAGAGAAAAACCCATACGGGACCACACTGTACCTGCACTACAACTGCAGGTCCTTCCCCACCCATCCTTGCCCTCAAGAAGGAGCCCAGCAGCAGCCCAACATTTAGAGTTTTTACCTCTTTCCTAAGACAGTAACAAATTTAACTGTAAAATATTTACATACAACTTGTTTTGCCAAATCTAAAGCCCAGCTAGAGCTGTACAGCCTGGTACCTGCCTGCACAAACCACCAAACCACACACAGCCTTCCCCAGAGACTGGCCACCAGCAGCAGCTAGAGAAATGCAACATTAAACCCAAAAAGGAACACGGGCACATCTGTGTCAGCAAGGCAGCAAACGCCACATCAACTTCCAAGTAGCACTTCAGAAATTATTTCATTTCCATAAAACTGAAAATTTTAACAGGCAAAAGCAACACTAACCTCTCTCAAACCAAGCAGTGCAGACCCTCCTGCTCACTCCAGGCAGCCAGCTACTTCTCTGCTTTCCTAAAAGACTTTTATATCAGCTGCTGGGCATCAGGGCTAATTACTGATTTCTAGCTTCCACCTTGTCAGCAAGTCTGGCACACAAGTTAAACACCCGAGAGCCAAGTTTGAATGGGGAGTGTCTTCTGTCTCAGAGAACTCGTAATTTTTGTGTTATTGTGATTTGGCTTTTGTTTTCTGGATTAAAAGATCTTCTTACATCAGATGTCTCATCTCTTATATTTACCGATTCCATATGTTTGAATTAATTTTATTAAATGTACTATACTGTTTGTGCTCCCTCTCAGAAACACCGGCTTTTAGACTGGGAAAGAAGCTGCCAGACTCTGATGCCGTGAACAGAAGGGTGACTGCACTGCACCGAGGCAGCAGTAGCAATAACTTCATGAAATTCTAATGCTGTTCTTTATTTTTACCAATAAATAGAAGCAACTATTGCTTAAAGTAATAAGTATTCACAAAGTTGTTGCTAACACACATCATTGCCTTCAAAAGCACCCATTTCCTGAAAAAGAAGAGGAAGAATAGCATCATCATTGGAAAAGTAGTTTCAAAAGAATTAATGTATTTGGCATGGCAGACCCACTGCCACTTTAATTTGGTTTTGACATCCACACAAACGAGTCTGTTAAAAAATGAAGCAGGCATAAAATGGCATAGTGCTTTCTTGAATAACAACTCATAACAAAGGTGGTATTTAGGTTTCAATTTCTTTTGTCACGCTATCAGCTGTGAGCCTTTCCAAGCGTCCATCACGAGGAATTGAAATCATTAGAAACAATTTCACTGAAAGCCTGCAGCACGCTCGCCGAGATGTAAGTGAGGGCAGGGTCTGTCCTGAAGCAAATGACATTTGGTTTAAATTGTTCAGAGTTGTGAGGTTCATTATAACTTTTTAAGCACTTCTTCTACAGTTATGAAAAACAATAACAAACTAAATCTTACAGTAGGCTTTGCCTTTTTACTTCACAGAATCAAAGTGGGTCCCATTTTTTGCTTCTTGGACTCTTAAGCCAAGCTTTTCACTGAAATAGCTTTACAGTTTTTGCCTTTTTTAGAAATAACTTTTAGCAAGTTTGTTCAGCAACAGAAGAAAAAATTTAAAATTAATCTGTATGAGATACTCTGGGAAAATAATTTTTCTGTACAAAATTCATTAGAATAACCTGTAAAAAAAATAAAATTAAATTAAAAAAAAAAAACCAACAAAACAAAAAAAAACCAAACTACCAGCCTTGCCATCCAGAAAGTTTGTGAGAACTTTTGATATGTTTGAGTTTGAAAGCCCTACTTACGAGATTATCACCGTAACCTTGTAATATTGTGACCTACTCACATAGATGTGAGTAAGTAACCTGGGGATTTTTTCTAGAATTCATCTTTAAACAGTTATTTTCTTTTTCTGGTTATTGGAAAGAAAATCCAGATCATTTATGCGCACAGCTTTGGTTTCAATTATTTGATGATATATTCAGCACACAGACATTTCCCTGATGTACCTTTGTAAAACTGATACTTTCAGACAGGGCTATGTTGAGTAGAGGGTTTTCTTGGCTATGGTACAGTGCCTGCTGAAATCCAAGTCGGTTAGTATTAAACACAGATTTTCCAACCAGTTTTGGACTCTTAGATTTGTCATTCAGTCCATTTTGCTTCCAGTGTTGGATAAAATAGCAAACAATGCCAGGTGTAAAGGTTTCCGAGAATTTACAATAACAATTGCGTGCAGAGCTGTCGTGAATACATAAAGGCAAACCAAAGAGGTGTAGTGGAATAACATTCCTAAAAGTGTTTCCTGTCTCATGTTGCATTTGAAGAAATGGAAGATGCTGTGGAAAGCACAGGTTGCTTTGCAGTTGCGTACTGATGGCTATATCAAAAGGAAATTTTTGCTGAACAGATTATGTACTGTCTATTTTAAGCAAGTAGCTACATTCATGTTAGATATTTTTAAGCGACTACCTTATAAGACCATGTAACTCAGTTCAATTTTTTCCTTGATTGCATAAATCAGCAGTTATTTTAATTTAAGTGGAAAAGATTCTAACGTGAGACAAATAGGGTAAAATACCCGTCAGCAAAACCATCCAAAATGTAACCTTAAAAGCTACGTATTATTCAGCCTGTCATTTTTGTTTACAAAGTTTTTTGCTCTTTAATCCCATTAGCCCTGCTGAAATAGCAGGCTGGAGCCTGCACCATCTGGAACCAGTCAGAGCCGAATGAGCAGCTCCACTGGTGATGCTCAGTTATGCAACCCATTGGATGTGCTGGTGCACAATCTGAGCAATGCTGGTCTTTAATAACTCACAGAGACAACAAGGAGGGAAAGCATAAGTGGTTTCCACAGACCTCTCCTTCGTCTGCAAACCCTGTTCTCTCAATATGCCAGTTGAAATAAAATCCCTTTCCCGGGATGCGTTGGTCACCAGGTTGTGTGATCAACAGGAGTACCCTGGGGAGTGGGTCAGGAGGGAATCTGGGAGCAGAGATGAATGCAGGTTCAGGGGAGGAAGGTCCACAGAGGGTCAATGGACTACACATTGATCGGGAGAAGGTGTGATGGCACGTGAACAAGGCGTTTCAAAGAACAACAACATGCTTTTTATTCTTTCTCCACAGGCTTCCAAAATTTTCAAATGAGGTGTAAAAACAATCCTCTCTGTTTTACAAAACCATTTTTCTTTCTCTTGTCTATTTTTACCTCCTTGACTACAAATGAGGACGAAACTCCTGACTGGTGCTGAAAGAGAAACAGCAGCAGTGTGGAGGAAGGACTGATGCCGTGTCCAGAGCCCGTATTCTGTTGTTCCTGTGCCCAGTATGTGAATGAACCTTTCCAGAGCTGTGATATGGATATTCACACTACTAAACTCAAATGCCACTGCCCAACACTCTTCAGTTCTTCCATTTCAATCCATCATGATCCTTAGCCCATCAGGGTGATTTAGGTTCCAGTTGCCTTACTTTTTCCAATCAGCTTGCAACTGAATTGACCACTTGCTCACTAAGCCTGATACAGTATCTAGTAATATTAATTAGTCTATCTAGTAAGCCTAATAAACAGCAAAGCTTTGTATTTCTCTATTTTATTTTCTAATTAATTCATTGTGTGCATTAACAAAGTGTTCTATAAGGCAACAGATACAGACTGACAAGTTTTCTTGCCATGTAAAATTCAGGCTTTGTTGCTTTATTGCTCGTATTTGAAATAGTTCTGAAAAAAACAGAGTAGTGTGTTGGAGTGAAGTAAGCATTTATATTGAGAGATTAAATGTGCACAAGTTTATCCATAGGATTTTGGACAACTTTTTCACTTTCACTAGTCTCTGATCTTATGAACATATAGATCATTTTGCCATAGCGCATGACTAAACTGATTTCATGACTGTATTGTCTCAAAGTTATCTTCTCTAAATCACCAAGTAAGGAACACTGACCTATGTACAAGTGGATTTCCTTTCCCTCTTTCCTCTCCCCTCTGCAATCTCTAATGAGTCCCTACTTTGCTGTCAGCCATCATCAAATGTTGGAAAAAATTTTAAAAGTGAGGAAAAAGATTGCAGCTATTTGGTGTTAAGATTCTGACACTCCTTTAGGAGTGGATGAAACTGTTTATTTTGGTTTTCCGCAATCTTATTTGGCTTCCCTGAACTTATATATGGCATTTTTCCCTAGTAGATATCAACCTTAATTCTGATAAAAGGTTTGGATAAATGCAGTCTGGTTCTGATAACTTATTGACTCTTAAGGCTTTTCTAGCCTTTTAAGGCAGTACTAATAAGTCTTTTATCTTTCTTTTTCTTTCCAATTTTCTTTCTTTTCTTCAATTTTCCTTCTGAAAAAGGAAGTGTGAGGCTTCGCTTTACTGAATTTGTTCTTCACTATGTTCCCAGATTTTGTTTCATAGAAGTCTGTCCTGCTTGCTTTTTAAATGTTGGTTAAAAAAAAAAAAGAAGAAACAAAACCAGTATTGGACACTTCAGCAGTTGGTTAGAAATTACATGTGTGCTTTCAGATGAAAAAAAAGTGAAAGTCTCAATTCTAGTTAAAGTAAGCTGCTTCCCACTAGGTTTGTGAAAATATCTGTGCTTTCAGGTCTAATCCAGATTTTTCTCATTGGTGACTCCAAAGCCTGTTTAACCTCTTCCTCTGTACCTCCCAGGTGTGATTTGGGTGCAAAGTACCTTCTGAGTTGTTCAACCAGGGTGATATTGTTTAATACCGCCTGCAACTGGGCAGATGGATTTGAGTTTCAAAACCAAGGAGACCAAAAAAGTGCAATAAATGTCTATGGCAGTTGTCTTGCTAACCACTGGAATTTATTATTACGTGGCCTGTGTATAAAAACCTGCTCTCATCTTTCATAAATTTGAAGTTATGGTATCCTGTACATAGACTAGAAAACACAAAAAGGGGTCTGTCTCATGTGATTGTGACATCCAACTGGTTTAGTATTTCCTAGTCCGCTTCCCATCGATACTTTTTCTTTATCTGCCTTCCCTATGCCAGTAAATATCTTTCACACATGCAGTGCTCTTTTTCCCCACCATGTTATTTGAGTGTTTTGGTTTGGTATAACCACACAGTGCAGAACTGCAGATGGAGGTGACTTACGGTGCTAACGTTGGCTACATTCAGTCCCATGCTGGCTGATAGACTAAATTTTTTAGGGTTGTGGGTTTTACTTGTTCTGGGGTTTTTTTAAAGCTTTTGTTTCAAACAAATAAGGCATTAGCTATGAAGTGCAAAAGGGATGCCCTGGAATACTCTGTTCAAATAATCTGTCCAAGTAAATGTCATGTAAGTAGGCCATTTTATTTGGAATAAATAGTTTTTTAAAGATATGTATTTATCATATTTCTTAGGTAAAGGTTAAAGATTTAATAACACAGAGATTCTGTTAACACTCGATGTAAAATCCTGTTTTCCTTTGTGCCAGTCTAGGCCTTTCCCTTTACAGCAGCAACACTAACAACAACATGTTACAATAGGATGAGGGGTAATGGTTTTAAAATAGGGGGAGGCAAATTCAGATTAGATAGTAGGAAAAAAATTTTTACACTGAGGGTGGTAGAACACTGGCACTACTCGCCCAGAGAGGTGGTGGATGCCCCATCCCTGGAAATGTTCAAGGCCAGGTTGGACGGGGCTCTGAACAACCTGATCTGGTTGGAGATGTCCCTGCTCATTGCAGGCGGTTTTGACTGGATGGGTTTTAAAAGTCCCTTCCAACCCAAACCATTCTGTGGTTCTATTATTAGGTCCTTTAAACGCTGCTGGAGACCCAAAGCTTCGACAAACATGTGGCCAGTGGATGCCCTAAATCTAGAGATTTAGGCATTCAGTCTGCGTGGCACAGTCCTCCAGGGCCACAGTGGGATGATGGTGTGCATGTCTTTTGCCATGAGGCTTCTCTTGACCAGTCCATCCCTTCAGTTACATCCAGGAGCACACGAGCAGCAAGTCTCCCTGCAGAGCTGGTGGCAGGTGCTCTCCACAGCTTATACCATCAATAACCATCAATCAGTAGCCATTTGATAGTTAAGATTGCAGCTAGTTATCCTAGGAAATTGTCATTTGACATGTATGCCCTCTTTTACCTGCTGTGCGCCTCAAGTGCCCCTTTGCGCAGTGAGAATCATCTGCATGGGGCTCAGATAAACATAGGTGAGAAGAGTTTTTGAAAAAAAGAGGTATTGCTTTCATAATAAGGGTGTTGGGAAACATTTTTTAAGAAATAAGTGGTTTAAGAGTAAAAGGAAGGTAAAAGACAAGACTAGAGAAGTAAATATTGCATGTAATAATAAATAACAACAATAAAGACCTTCACTTTTTAATATTTTTTAATGAGAAAATAGACACTTGATTATATATTTATACACCATTAGCACTTCTTTACTCTTTTTAGCACCAGTTACCTCCCATGAAATGTTTTCTTTGAACTGCAGGAGAATTTGCTCAGTAAATACAGGTGAGAAGAAAGTCTTTAATGAATTATTGCTAGCGAATATCCAGGAAAGGAGTCGGGTGTTGCATAGGGAATTCTCAACGATCCCGATAGCTCAAACTGCGCGCACCACAAATTTAACAGTATTAAAAGTACAAAAGCTGTCCCTCACAGAGAGAACTGTGCCTGAAACTCTGAGTAACCCACTTGTAGTTCAGCAGCTGACTTATTTCTGATGCAAACCGCTTCTCCTGTGACAGGTGAGATATGTGAGCAAACACTAACGACGGTCACAAGGTAAGTGACGGATGACTCCGCATCTACTGCCCAAACTCCAGATTTTAGCCCACGGCTTCGCTCAGAGTGCCAGGCCGAGAGGTGCTGTAAATCTGCACGGCTGCAGAGCAGCCTACACAGCAAACGTAAATAAGCTAAAAGGCTTGCCCACTGAGTCTTTAAATAAGCTTTCATGTAGTAGGAAAAGAGTTGGGCAAGATGTTAATCTGAAGCGGTTTTCATCTACATGTAGAGATACTGGTCACAGGAAAGAGGATGGCAAAGAACTAATAAAAATGAAAAATATGAAGCTGGAAAAGGAAGAGGAAACAAGGGTAAAAATGGTTTTAATGCAATAAGATCTATCATGCAGAGTTGAAAAGTCAGACTGTGAAAAGCCAATTAGTGCATTGAATATGAAAAGCACACGAATTAAACATAGGGAAGATCAAAGAGCCAAAATATGGATGTTCCCAGCATGCAGACACAAAGGAATTTCACTTGAGTTTATAAGAAAATGTTCCTCAAAATAAATGAAATGCACCGAGAATCCAGTAAAAACAAGCCTGTAATGGGCAAATGATAGATTGTGAAATGAAAGTATAAAAGCCAAATCTTCATATAGCATCTCATGTCAACAAGACACTTTAAGGTTGGGTTTATGAGATTCTGTGCCATAAATGCCACAACTTTAAAAGCTGATTTGTTACTTGATATATGTTTTTATTTAATCTCTTCTGCTCATTATTTAATCTCTTTTTAATTCTGCTCATTTATTTAATCTCTTTTTGCTCATTAACACTCCTCTTGGAGTGTTAATGAGCAAAAAGCTGGATTCTAGTATAGTTCCCTATCATTAGAACAAAAAACAAGGACCAACATCAACATTCATATTTTAAATTATTAACAAATGTCTGGAAAATAGTCAACTTGGGAGCTCATTGTGGTCTAGACACATTAAGAAGTGTTTTAATACAACTACTGACTTCGTAAGTGATTTTTCTGCATTTAAAGGAGTCGCCTGCAGCTTTTATTGAAAGCAGATCAAACAGGTTTTTAGCTGTCCCCTTACATCTGGATAAAGGAAACTATTGGGCAGTATAGGATCCTTTCAAAAATATTACACTTGGAAACAAAAAGTTGCTTGAGTTTCCAGCAATTACTGACAAAATTTGGCCTAAAATCTGCATATATCATGAGAAAATAAATTGGCAAAATATTTATGCTGAGCTATGAGAACCTTGAATTAAGCCATATGGGTGCTTCCTGCAAGCTGAATGAACACTGACTTTGTGTCCTTGAGCAGCTGGGGTCAGCGACAGCGCTTGCAGCAGCTCTGCCAGTGGGAACTGCGCTCGTTTTGGCTGGGATAGAGTTAATTTTCTTCGTAGCAGCAGATATGGGGCTATGTTTTGGATATGTGCTGAAAACAGCGTTGATAACCAGCTCGTTTTGTCAGTCTGTCGGGTAATCTCGGCGTAAGAGCCTTCTGGGGAACAGCTATGAAAGATCTCTGAATTGACAAAACAGACAAAAATCCACTTGCTTAGGAATTTGTAATCAGTGTTTAAAGCTTGCCTATTACTCCATCTACTGAAGTCTTAGTGGAACAATTATGCAGAGGAATTGTCCAAATAATCAGAGTAGGGAAGCTACCACAGACCCATAGACACCCCCACCTCTCTTTTTTTTTCTGCATTGATGCATTTTACATTTCAATCATTAAAGAGATTTTTATGTACTATATGTTTTGAATAGCTTAAAGTTGCAATTCAAGATCAGTGTGTTTAATACCAGAAATATAAGTAATTTAAAAGTGGAAATTACATTAAGGTGTTCAGTCCTGTCTCAGTTTTTAAGCATTGGAAAAATGTTTAAGGATGAAATCAAGTATAATAAGTTACTTAACATGAGAATTTTGTATTTCTTGAGGCAGTCAGTACCTCCAGCTACTGTCAAGTCAACATCCAGGATTTTGGTTGAGCTTAAGCTCATCTTTTAGTTCAGCCATTATGCTAAAATGCTCTGCAGTGTATGTGGAAAGGTCTTCAGATGAGATTTGTTCTTTCAAATAATAAAATTTATACAGTTAGAGGCTAGCTTTGCAATGTTTGTTCACTGTACTGTAAACACTAAATAGCTAAGGAACCCAAGCACTTACCCTTTGGAATGCTTTATTTTTGAATGCTTAATCTTTGTGGATGTAACTGTGACCAGAGAGGTTTTGCTCAAGCTTCTAGATTATGATGGACCTGTGTGGCTAAAATCTACTATATATAGCGTCTTCCTTCCAAGAAGTTAGTCTCTAAAATCTTAATTTAGAATCCTGAAAGTGGATCCTGAAAATAAAAAAAAAAAATTCTGGAAAAAATATCCTCAAACTTCCAACTTGCAAACTTTCATAAAAGTAAAACCAGCTTTAGTACTGCCTGCAATTATAAGGATAATTTTGCAGTTAACTTGAACCAAGTATAGAAGTAACATCTCCCAAACTTCTGCTATCAAAGCTACTAACACTACTGAAGATAGAATAGATTCCATGAAAAGAAATCTGCCAGTAGCTATTAGACAACAGTTATAAAATCAGTTTGTAAGACTCATATCATTAGTAAGAACAAACAATTAAGTGAAAATCACCAGTAGGAAAAAAACATAATTATTTAGTGCCATAGACATTTCAGGAAAGCTGAAACAGCAGCAGTTTACTGAGCCGTCAGCAGCATCACTGTCACACGGGTCACTTTTTAACAGAGTAAGGACAGGGCACAGCAGATTTTGCTCATTCTGCTGCCTGTGGTAGGTCCACTTGTTCATCCGTTCGCCTTTTTCAAACCAAGGCACATCCTCTAGACGTTGTTACATCCTGACAGTGCTCTGGTTTCTGGTTATTGATCTCCAAAAGATCAATGTGGTGATGCCTGTCTGTAAAGCGGTCAATGCTCAAATGTTACCATAGAGCAGTCCTCTTCTCACCCTTTTCTATCCCCAGCACGGCAATTACTTCCCCACAACAGCCATATCTAGCACAGAAGTCCTGTGTCACTTACTATGTGACTGTTCATAACGTTGAAATGACTTAAAAAACTTAAGTTTAAGTTTTAACTTAAGTTACTTAAAACTGTAACTTAAAAAAAAAAAAAAGAAAAAAAAACAAGAAGAAAACCCAAACTATCAACTGTGATTATTTCTTTGAAACCCAGCCATTTGCTGCCTCACTTGTGGTTGGCTCCCAGCCACCTTTTCCTCTTCATTAGCCCAGTGTATGGGATTGGATAGACCGTATTCAGCAGTCATACGGCACTGGGCAGTAACTGGAATGGCTGGTTACAAAAATAATAGTGTCCAAAGTGGGAAAGCTTTAACTGCAGCCCTTAACTAAAACCCTTATCTCACTTTAAATACAACACTCAACAACCTAAAGATCCATTGAAGACCCCAGCATTGGCAACAAAATTCAGTTGGCACCTGACATATAGAAGTTAAAAAAGAAAAAAAAAAAAATCACACACCAGAAACCACTCGAACAACTTCACTCAGTCTTTGCTTGCACAGACCATCTCCTTCCTCTGTCCTTTTCCAGCAGAATGCTGTCTCTAATCTGGAGCTAACCTGGAAGAGGCAAGTACCACTGTGGCCGCAGCTCCAGCTAACACAGAGACAGTTTCAATGAAGTTCTCCATTTCACACCTGCATTTCTGCTGACTGGCACCTGCCAGTTTCTCAGGCACCACTCCACTGTAGAGCGATCCGACTCCGCTCTGGGGGTGTGCTTACCCCACTGACCACGCTTGGCCCTAGGAGCAGAAATCCCATTAAGACTGCACTAATCAGAGCAATTAAATTTCTCACTGATCTACCCTCGCTCTGATACACTAGAAATTGTTTTTCAACCCTGGCTCAAAGCTCGCATCATGAAACGTGATGAGAGAGCTAGCAAGCCTTGGATTGTCGTTTGAACAACAAACCGTACGGTCATAACACTCTGGATATTTTACTTCCAAATGAAAGCAGCTCCATGAAGACTCCTTGAATGAATTAGTCCCAGCTTTGAGCTAGAAAGGATGCGGATAAGCAGGGCTGAAAGAATGAGCCCTCCTGCAGCTCGGCCTTCAAAGCAAACTGATGTTCAAAGTTGCATACGGACCAACATTGTCTGGCTGAGAAATGCCGTGTTGATACACTTGTGCTACCAATCCATTTCTGAAACTTTGAATATTTGATTTTGCAGCTTCTCAATTGTTCTTTTAAAGCTGTTGATGAAAGACTGTTTAAGTTCCTCCCAATGTCTTCATTCAGTGTGTAAAAAGGACACATTTCAAACCCTTCGTACTATTATGTGACTGGCTCTTTAACCCACTAAAATCCAGCACTACTAACAAGCATACTCTTGAGATCTTTGTTAATTTTCTAAAGAATTTACATATATATGTGTGCATGTAAATAGATATATATACACACACACATACAGACAGAGTACCTCCATACCTACAAATGGTTTTGGGATGGAAGACATTCCCTCTCCTCCTGGAAGTCTATTTTCCTGACTGAATTTTCAAGATAGCACAATTTTTTTTCTGAACCTAGTATTAAACTCACTATATTTTACAGAGCAAATAAAAACCCTACCAGATGGCTAGCCAAGGCCATTACAGGCTGTCATTGCTTTCCACACCCACCTGTCCCTCTGGATTAGGAATTATGACTGAAGAGCTGGTTTTCCGCATGCACTTCTTCGTAGCGGCGTTGCCAGTGAACAGATGATGCCTCGCAGTTCTCTGCTCCCCCAGAGCACTCGGCTGCCGTTCAGAGGAGTTGTTTTGCTCTCCTTTCTCAGAGAAGGAAAATGTGAGTTATAAAGAAGCATGGCTGCTCAGAGCAAAATGCCATCTGATGGAGAGTGTAATATTTCACTGTGTGGCTAAAACCTGGATATGACAAAATCTGAAGGAAATTCAGCCTTCTGTTCAAAAATAGATGCATGCCAGGGCCATGGGTATCACACTTCTACAGCCAACTGGAGGCTCCATCTTCTCTGACCCGTGCTACACAGTCTCCATTCACAAAATGGACACACAGGTAGTTTTAACCAGATTCTTGATAACTTCTCCCAAATCGGACCTTTGCTTCCTCATTTCCAGTTCCTTCCTTCTCCTCACAGTGCCTTGCAGGACATTAAAGCATACGAGTGTGAAGTCCAACAAACAGCGCCCAACAAAATTTTGTCTCACCCTCTAATCAGCAAACTGGTCAGCATCCAGCTCTGAGAGCACAGGCTGCAGCAAGGCCAGCTAATTGGTGTTAATGTGGAGTGCATGGGACTGCCCAACATCAAATGGCAGCTGATTTGAGTTAGCATGTGTTTGTCATCAATAAAAGAGATTGATTTCAAATCATGTCGTATTTGCTAGGGCTCTGTTCTCAGGCAGTGACTACAGGCACTGCCACCTTCCAACTTGTCTTTTCATCCGAGACTTGCTTCATCTGGCTTTTTTTTTCCTATTTATTTGCACAGATGTATACATAAAACATAATTTAGTCCTTCTTTTGCAAAGTGCTCCAAGTGCTATTCATTAATTTTAGCACGCACAGCGGGGCTGTAAGTCCTGGAAATGTTACAACTGCTTCAACTTAAATCTTCCTCCACAGAAAACACAAACATTGTTAAGTGCAAACAAACATCAGCTGAGCAGCAGACAGCAATTCAGTAGAGTTTCTAAAGATGAATCGGAAGGAATATTGTGTCACACTAGGACTGTGACAAACTAACAAATCCCTTCTTTCCTACCCAAACTTACTGCTCTGTGCAGGGATGCTGAACTTCCCTTTCCCAGCTCTGAGAGGGGCAGCCTCTCTGCAGCAGCAGGAAGGAGCCCGGATTAAAAGGGGTAAATAATCCCCATGGCCCCCAGTTTGCTGCCTTGCTCCTGCACCACCACTCACTAATTTATTTTTTTATTGGTAGGCAAAAGCTGCCAAACTGCCCTCAGATTCTTCCTCCTCCTTGTATTTTTTTTTTTTTTCTCCATTCAGATAGCCAGTTTTAAACTCCAAGTTAGTGTGTCACTCTGCAGGGACAGTGAGTGAGAGGGTCTCTAAATTTCTAAATGAACATTTTTTACAATGTGATTTCAGCAGCCCTGAAGTGATCCTGAAAACCGCTGTGGTGACATGGGAACAGTTTCACTTAGGGGAACAGCAAAGGCAGCTGCCAGCAAAAAACTGCCCTCTCCAGGACTCAGCTGCATATACTCAGACATGTGATGGATAATAAAAATAATTGCAAATGTTTGCTTTGTCTTTCTCTACATTGTAACACTTCTCCTGATGTTGACCTCATACAAATGAACAACTAACAACCTTAAATTTAGCCTAAAACTTAGATTTTTGCTTTAAATAATTGTTTTTCATCCAAAGAAATGCAACAGGGTATTTAAATGTAACTTATTTCACAGTAATTAATCCATTTTCACTCTCCACTGCCTTCCCCATTTCGGTGGGCATCTGCGTGTTGCGTTAAAATCCAGGTGACAATAGGAGCGGTGCAGGGTACAGTACCGGCACTCAGCACACAGTGCCCGTTCAAACGCCGTGGGGATTCTGGCTGCCCACTCTGGTCAAAATTATCCGTTAGTACATTTTATCTTCATCATCTCCATCCCTCTGGTAACTGTCCTAGCCACAATACAACAGCAGAGGTATTGTGTAAATACCAATTCCTGTACAACCCACGGACCAGTCATTGATGATTTTGTTCTCATTTTTATCGATTAAAGACCAAAGAATTAATCCCTGCGGGACATAATACAAATACATCCGCTTTTTAAGGTCTGAGCTCAGACATTCCCTGAGGATGCTCATGCACGCGGCAGCTTTGGGACCAGGGGCAGAAGCTTTCAGCAGGCGAGGCAGCAGCAGCCGTGCTGTACAGCTGCTTTGGCCACATTTGAGTTCCTCAGCCAGCACAGGTGATTAGCAAATGTCAGCTGGGTAACAAGCAAGGTACATACAACATCAGAATTAGAAGGATTTCTTCCCCCCACAATATCAATTCTACAGTTCAAGTTTACAAATCCAGGGGAAAACAGAAGAGGTGGCGTATTCAGACTAGATGGGGCTTCCACTTGCTGACAGTGATATTTTCAGCATGATGATTAAGTAAATGTATAAACACTTTCAGAATTAGCTCCCAAACACCAGATGGAAAGATAATTGAAGCCAATGTAGAAGTCATAATTGATAATTGAAGTCAACTGCATTCCAAATAACTGATATATCTTTAATTCAGGGTTACAACAGGTACTTTTCATTTGCATTTTTGATCTCAGCTACGATCTCTCTGGGATTTATCATGTCCAGTGATGATGAATCATAAGCAGTGAACAACATGGCTTAAACTTAGTTTCAAGTACACCATTTAGAGGACGACCAGTAAGGCAGAATAAATGTTTGGTATTTTTTTCTTATGAACTGAGCAGACTCATCTGGGATGAGTAAAGTGACAAATAAATATGCCATTTCCCAGTGCCACTCTTAGAGCAGCTTTCCAGAACAGAACCATACTTTAACTTGAAACTAAAAAATATCTCTGCCAAGTAATACATATTAAATAAAGTGATTTTAATTATAGCTCATTAGGTTTTGTTTACTATGTCTAGCTAGCTCAGGAAGTGCCTAGGAGACAACAGCCCGGCCTGACATTCAAAGCTGTTGGATGGATTGCCATTAATTTTAATGGGATAAAAATGATCCCTTGAAAGGGATGGGTTTTAAAAATTTAAGATATGCTTTTTAATTCCTTAGGTATCTAGAAGACTTCTTACTTGAATGCTTTTGTAGACCACAAAGTCTTGAGAACAATCACAACGGAGCCACTGCTAGCTGAATTTAGTGACAGGTACCGCAGAAGCAATTAAAACCTTGAAGTCTTGAGTAGCTGAGAGAGAAGTCTGACTTCCTTTCATGTTCAGAAGGTCACTAAAGTGAATTTGATGCTGGCTTCCAAGTAGGAACTTGACACAGAACTAGTAGAGTTTGACAGGGAGTGTCAAATGATTTCTGTGGAGCTCTAGACACTCCTGATTTTTTATGAAGAAAAGTATCATAAGAATATGGAAGTGTCTTTTCAAAGTTAGACAGTGAAATAAGCTTTAAGCTCATCCATGCAATAAATACCAAGCAACTTCTAGTACAGAATTTCTAACCCAGGACAGAAGGCCTACACTAGCTCAGCAGAAGATAAAGTGAGCTGAAGAAAATGCTTTTGATAATACTAGTGACCTTTAAAGCTCTGAGGACACTCAATAACATAACATCAGCTTTTAGAAACAGTCAGAATTCAAAGAAATTGCTGTCACACAAAACTGAGAATTGAAGAGAATTTCTCTGTCTTACCTGACCAGGTAGTTTAGAGCTGCTACTGCTGTAAAGGGAGCATCACTCCATAAAAATCCTAAAGTAATATTCCCAGTCTCCCACTAAGGAAAAAAAAAAAAAAAAAAAAAGTTAAATACTGCCATGTCAACAGAAAAAGCCGGAATTTAGAAGATGTAACACTTTTTTCCAGGCTGCACCCAGTTCCAGGCCATCCTCAACCATGAAAGGCCAATGACTGAAGAAGTCAGAAACTAGCAGAGTTTTTGTACCTTGCATTTAAAAATAAACCAAGTTGTATTAACTGCCTTCAGGTATTAATAATTAATTCTTTTAATAATTAAATATGCCAGGTGGCCATTTTCCATTCTGAGAATAGAGGCTGTTAGAGGTAACATGCTAAGTCAAACTCAGCAGCCTGGTACATACTGATGCTTTAACGGGGTGTACTTTCTGATTTTCTAATGGCTGATATGGAAATACTGCTGATTGAAATCAAAAGCATCCATTAAACAGCTGAGTGTTGTACCATATACCTGCTATTCTGCTTAGAAATGTTTAGCTTTGCTGTTGTCTTCCGAGGTCACTTCTCACCAGAGGTCACCGGGTCCATGGTCAAACGGAGCACAGATCTCCCCGATGCTCCTGAGCAGTCCTCTGCTCTTGTTTTAGTCACAGCAGGGCTGGAGACAGGCATCTTCCTTGTTTCCTTTTTTCTTTTTTTTCTTTCTTTCTTCAATTGCTTGCTATAGCTGTTTAGATCTGTTTGTGATGTCGGTGGGAGGGGATGAGAAATGAAGCTCAACAGGTGGTGGGATTGCTACTGGCAGCCAATTTGTTATCATTAGCTAGTAGAAGGAAAATAGTGTTCAAATTAAAAAAAAAAAAATTAAAACATAGAAACTAATGGGGCTCTAATCTCTGTACTTGGCACTATTCCTAATTTAAACAAAGCCTCACAGTAACTATTCATCAAATTCTTGGCCTGAAGAAAATTTGCTCTCTATACATTTGGAGGATAGAAGACATAGCTTGAAGTTTGCAAAAAAACTGTACTGGTTCAGTATCTATGTAGAACAAAGGAGGACAGAGTGATTCCTTTTCTTCAGAGTATATCAAGAGGAATGCAATGATTCCCACTGAGTTACACCAGACAGACTAAGGACATACAGTAAACACATCAGCATTTAGCGCACTGCTGATTAAATCAGCCTGGTAGGAATTTTATTGGTAACAAAAGACACGGGACTCTGGGAAATATTATTTCAAAGCTTGAGTCATAGACCCAAAAAAGTGTATTTAACCAGTCTTCTAGAATGGATTTTTATCTGACTCACAAGAATCATTAGACATAATTTTGCATTTATTTTCCTTCTTTTTTTTTAAACCTAGTATTTGCAAATAAACAAACACCTCATATTCAAGGAAGACAGTGCAAGGCTTGTATTTACCCTCACTGAGCTCCCAGCAGCAATAACAACATTGGAACGACTTCAGAGGTCTGTCCAATGTGCAGGGTGAATATACGCCAAGTACACAGGTGGGCAGGAGTGCCATTCTTTGGAAAATAAAGACAATTTCATCCCCCGGTGTCCAGATCTCCTTTAGGTAGCTACTTGTTGTAAATAACGTATGTTCTCTTTGTGATACTGTAAGAAGAGAATACAGAACCCAGATTGGCACACACATGGGAGAACTTACCAATTCACAAACACAGAATTGCCTTTAGATAAACCACAGTAACCTGAAGTTGGAGCTCACTGAAGATTAAGAAGCTGGCATGTAGTCATGTTGCCGTACTGACTTCAGAGGGGTGAGCTAAAGAGAGATTCCTGGTGAGTCGCCATCCCTGCTGGTGCTAATCGAGTGTTGTTTCTATAATAACCCATGCAATTCCAGTACAGCAGGCAGTAGAAGAAAGCAACTCAAAATGATTTTGGAAAAGAGCCATTACTCTGTCATTCTCCAACTGAATTCCAAACCCTTGATGCCACTCTGCAGATTGCCAAAGCCACCTATGGATCCAGGTTGGAGAAGCAGCAGGCTATTTATTCAGTGTTGTTTCTCTTGCTAAGTCCACTGCAGCTGCAAATCCACGACTGAAAACCTCTCCCCCCCACTCCTGGATTCATTACTATGCTGCTCTGGTTCAAATGTCAGCAGCAGAACATATAGTACACAATGAGTTTAGAGAGAAATTCGGAGAGTGAATTGCTCTGAGTGGCAAACATTCATTATAGCAATTCACCAGGTCCCTAAATATCTCCCCCAAGCTTTAATGACGCAGGGGTACATCAGCATAATTATCCAGGATTTTGTTGCAGCTGCTTCCTTTTGATATCTTCTTGTATCATATTTATGGGCTATAGAATGTTTTCTTTAGTACTGAAAATTTTACCGAAACCCATAGCACCTCAGTGGAATAACTGACTGCTCAAAATTATTCCTGAATGAGCAATTCTCATATTTCATTGTCACTAACATCATTGACAGTCTTGCCACTCACTTCCCCAGGAGTAGGTACAGGCTGTTGTAACCTAAATATACAACTGGTGCACAATTATCGAGCCAGTGTACAACCTCGGAGTCAACTGTGTTACAGACACAAGCCAAAAAGACCACAAAAAAATTTATTCTGCACAACGTGATGACCTTTAAAGGTCCCTTCCAACCCAAACTATATTCTATATGAGCCTCAAAACATCTGGACTTTCTGTAACAGACTTAAGATCTTGAGCACTGACACATCAAAAGCCATGAAAACATTAAAATGTCCAAATAAAACAAGAATTATGTGTTGGAGTGGAGGTTTTGTGTGTTTTCTTGCAATGAAGAGGATGAAACACAACTGACTCTGGAGAATTATACAAACATTTCTGGGACAGTGTGGTTACCATGCAGGCAGCCACCACACAAAGCAGAGCACTCCCCATACGGATGGATCTGCTTTACTCTCAGTGGACCACTGAAGTTAGGGTGGCTGTTCATTGAATAAGTGAGCTGCTTATGACCAGCAAAAGCAGCCTGGCAGATGGTGACTGATGAAGGTGCATAGTAGTTATGGGAGCTCTGGTTATCCTTGGAGTTTATGTATCCATAAAATGTAATGCCAGAAAAGATTATATCACTGTGGTACAGGCCAAAGGTCTCCTCTAGTTTTAACAAAATCTTGCCTTTATGGATGACATCTGATCTTGAATTTTAGCCTGTCCTTGGGGGAAAATCTCCACCACTACTCAGCATATCATTCCAGTCTTCAAAAATAACCCCTACTTCAGCCTGGCATTAACTCCAACAGGCCAAATACTCTTTGGCAGACAACAGAATTCTCATCCTCCCTTCACCATTAAGTTTTGAGATGTAGTATTAGATTCAGTTTACAGGGCTTTTCCCTGTGGAGGGAGCACGTAGAAACAAACTACTTGTTAAATGGATTTTTTACAACTGTGACACTTTGTTCTTGTTAGGAGCAGTGGTGTCAAGTGAGCTTCAAGTGGCTGGATGAGGTCCCTCCTACATAACCAGCAAACTCCTAAACTTTACTCACCAGGAGAGAAAAGTGATAGAAGGAACAGTAATGCAATTTCTTGCCTTTCTTTGTCAATATAGAAAAGCACTGGTGAATTCTAAGTAAGAATTAGTTATCTGTGTTGCTGCTCATAAAAGCAAGTTCTCGGTGGTCACATGCTTCTAGTATTTGTCTTTAACAACTCTTCAGCAACCAAAAAGTTCCCAAGAGGTATTTTGCAAAAACTGCCAAATCTAGCTTGTGTTCCACATTTAAGCTCTGCTTAATTACAGGAGTTCCCTAGCTCTTGTATGAGTCTTCCCATGTATAGATTTTTCCCAAGCTTTAAAGGAAGTCAGTAGATATCTCACCTTTTGAATATGAGGAAAACAAGGCAAGGAGAAAGGGACCTACCCAAAGCCTTCTGCACATCAGATCAGAAGCAGACCTGGGAACATAATGCCAGCATAAGGCAAGGGCTGGCTGCTCTCTCAAAGGAGAAGGAGCCACAGGGCATCCCCAGCTCAGCAGAGCAGGGGCCTCACCAACCAGGGCCCATCCGCAGTACCTAAGCAAAGCAAGTCCAGAGACAGTAGCCAGGTCCAACGAAGAGCCCACATTACAATGCAGTATCACCACAATAAGACAGGTCCCAGGTCCAGATAGGAAGTCAATCCATGGGTCATGATCAGGTCCAGTGATCACCAGGCAGGCCCATAGTGATAAGACAGGGCAAAGGCCAAGATAGAGAATAAACCCAGAAGCTGAGACCAAGATCATGGAGCTCCATAGCTATGCAAAGCATTTCTGTCGCAGAACTGGAAGCATTGCTTTCCTGCAGCACAGCTCAAGCTATAGGACTGGGCTACAGAAACATTACAGCTTTACTCACCTCAGACTGAGCTTAAATAGAATCCCTGAGCCCAGGGCTGGGGGTGGAGGCCCCAGGTGAGGCTGATTGGTGCCATTAAGACTTTTCAGTGCCCTCGGCACCCTGACAGGCACTCCTCAGCAAGCTGTGTCTGTTCAGAATCACAGAATTGTTTGGGTTGGAAGGGACCTTTAAAGGCCATCTAGTCCAACCCCCCTGCAAGAAGCAGGGATATCTCCAACCAGATCAGGTTGCTCAGAGCCTCATCCAACCTGGCCTTGAATGTTTCCAGGGATGGGGCATCCACCACCTCTCTGGACAACCTGTTCCAGTGTTCCACCTCTCTCAGTGTAAAAAATTTCTTCCTTATGTATAACTTAAATCTACCTCCTTGGTGGAAATTAGCTTTAGTGTATTTTTAGGAGTGGTGCAGGCTTCAGCATTTTTAATTATTTTCCGTTGCCTTCGTCTCCTCCTTTGCAGGAGGTGAAAGGCACAGGGAAGGGAGAAGGGGCTGAGACAGACTCTGCGTGTCCTCGGCTGCTTTTCTTTCCATGCCAAAGGTTCTGCATGTGTCAGAGAGCGCTGGTGGAAATTACAAATGAACTCACCAGTTACATAAAGGACAAGAGCAGTCAAAAAGGAGAAGTAAATCTGATTTGGATTATATTTTTTGATCTTCCTGCTTTCAAGTCAATGAGTCCCAGCTGCAGCTTATAACAGTAACCATACAAGATGCAATTGCCCCTGAAGCTCCATGGCAGCTTTGCTAATGGTTTGTGTTACGGGAAAATAATGCTAAGAGAGTGCCAGGAAAAGGAAGATGGAAATCCCTTTCTTACTTCTTAAGATTGATTGAGAAAAAAATATTGTTACGTCTAAAATTTCATAGCATAATGAAGTAGACTACAGTCCTCCATGATTTTCATGGTGTTAATAGGACAGATTTTTTTTTTTTTAAAGTGGTTACTGATAATAGAGTGATAGTTAATGATTTTCCAAAGACCACCTACAGCAATTTTGTCTGCGATCTTGTTTGGCTGTTCAGTTTGTAGGAGAAAACTCATCCTATTGTACACAGTAGTATAGCTCCAATTGTAGCAGAATCATGTCCAGCAAGATGACGTTGGTTGTTGGCACAAGCCTATCCACTTTTCTATAGACGTAATTACTTTTATGGGAAACTTCCTTAGCAGATCAGATTGCTGAGTGTAACCGGATTCATCCTGTCTACTGCCCTTGTCTGGAAGCACCAAGCTGTTTGAAAGTAGAATTGTTGCTCCTGTGTAACCAGCATGCCCAAAAAATAAGTTTTGGCTGAACTTCTTTTCAGAGCTCCGTTTATAAAGCATCTTGAAGGCAGTGTAAAATTACCTTATACTTTCTTATATCCAAAGATTGCATTTAACAGTTTAGATTGCCAGTTCTGTCACAGCCACTTTGTACAGATGAGTTTGCAGTTTTATGATTCAGCTGTACTGGATAGAAAATACCATGCTGTGCTCACTGGTGATAGTAGAAGAATTATTCTAATTCTTTAGTTATATTTTAATGAGGTATTTTGAATGAAGTTCAATTTTAATGTGTATTGAGTTTGCGATGTTCATTAGAGCACTTCCATTTATTTCATAGAAATGTTTTGGGTGTAATTTCATACTTTCTGCAAGAACACATTGCAAGTACTACATCTTAAGTCTTATGAGATAATAGAAATGTCACAATTTCATGTTCTGCACCAGATATAAATGGAGCTGTCATGCAATATTCCATTTCTGACAAGAAGCCAATAAACCAAGAGAAGAAAGAAGGAAAAATCCTCAAAAAAAAAAACCCAACCAAATGAAGCAGTGATTGATGGGCACGTAGCTGAGCTAGGATTTCCATGAATAACATTAGTTACACAACATGCCAAAAGACAGAGGTTCCAAACAGAATGATTTTATGATTAGATGTAAATTGCAATCAGGCCCAGAATAGTTGTAGGAATTAAATGCTGCTAAACATGGAAACCGCTCTCGTTTTAAACAGGGTTTTGCTTTTCTTGCCATCTTATTTTGTGGCAGCTGTCCTGCCTATAAAATACAGATTTATTTTTTTTAATTGACAAGTGAAAAAGCTCATTAAAACAAAACCCTACCTGTACTGCTGATAATATTCCATGTTATTAAATCTGAAAGATTTTTTTTTAATCTCATTTAGTCCTCAGTAATTTACACCCACACATTAGATGTCTTGGGCAATAAAAATCTCTGTAGTTACTTTGCTTTCTGGGATGTTTTAACAGGGTTTTGTAACCTGTGAAGCGCTGAGAGAGGTTTGTAGACAAACATTTCATTCATTTCATCTCAACAAAATGAAAATAGAATAAAAGATTTTAATCAATATTAGAGCCTGTAAAATGTATTTTCCCTTCTAACAAAATATAAATTATCTGACAACATTAATAGAGACAACTGAAGTGTTTGAGAGAGAAAACTTTTGAAATTTGGCTTTGGAGGCCAATATAACAGAATAACTAACGCGGGCTGTCCAAGCATCAAATTCTAGTTCCCAGCACAAGGCTGTGAATGGAAATGGAAATTCAATTAGTTTAAGTCCAAGTCTATGTAAAATTCCAGTAGCCCCCTGAGCAGCAAGGTGTCTATGGTACGCCTGCAAAAGGGCTGTGACCACCTTACCCTGTTCTTTCTTCCGGTCTTCCACTTCTCTCAAGTGAAGACCAGACCAAGAGCCAAGACCAGACTAGAAGACCAGACCAAGCTATCAGTGCATTGCGTGAAAAAGTGTATGTCTGCAGACTCTCGTGTGTACTGGATAACCTGTGTGCACAAGTAAGTACCAAGCTTAAGACTCCAGTTATGGAATAAGGATCCAACATGAGCTGAAGGATATACCTCAGGAAAAGCCAACTTCAGACTGGGGCTATCGTCACCAAAATGGCCAGAAGTGTTGTAGGCAACGTGCATGTACACCAATACCGTTTAGAAGGATGCATGTGCAAGGTGAAATGTATAGATTGCTGTTGTTCAAAAATGTAAAGGGTGATTTACAGGCAAGAGATATCAAAGAACTTAAGAGGCAGCCGGTGTTGTGCTCTTGGCAGCTCAGCAGAAGCCTTGTCTCAGCTGTGGCTGAGGCTTGGGCTGGACAAAGCACTGGGCAGTGAAATGCAGGGCAGTGGTCACTTGCCCACTGGAGGCTGCAGCCTGACAAGATGTTATGTGCAGAAAACAGGGAGAATTTTAATACCCAACCCTGTGAACTCTGAAATGGCAGAATCTACTTTAAATTACGAGGGATGTTACTCTGTGTGCTCAGAGGAGGGACTGTATCGAGCTATTTTTAAGTAGGCTAACTTTTTTTTATCCTTTTTCAGTAGACTTTCAGCTTGTAGTTCTTTCCTTACTCCTTAGAGTTAAAACTAAAGGAGGAAAAAAAAATGACAACTTTTGGTTTCACGTCTCGCGCATGAATTATCTTACTACAAGGTCAACATTGCGTGCATTGTTCTCCCATGGATTGTCTGCACT
Organism: Ardeotis arabs; assembly: GCA_011801015.1. Classification (NCBI taxonomy): domain Eukaryota; kingdom Metazoa; phylum Chordata; class Aves; order Otidiformes; family Otididae; genus Ardeotis; species Ardeotis arabs. Next base: position 14,966 of record JAAGAY010144399.1, on the reverse strand, counting down.
TGCTGATAATTCATTCATTTTCTGGCTCATCACCTCTTCCTTCCAGGGGATTAAATGGCCCTTATGTCTCCTCGAGAAATATGAGAGAGCTTGATTGCACAGGGATGACAAGAAGGATGAACGGATTGAATTTCGACATGGCTCTCTCCTCTGCTTCTCTTATTTCTCTGCCTCTTGATAGGAACACAAAAAACGATCTGCTGCCAGTGCAAATGTGCATGAGGAAAGCAGGATAGGCCCACTGGGAAATTTTACTCTCCAAAAAACAACTTAGGGCTGATGCTAACAGGTGAAATGTCCCTGTGGAACAATCCCTCCAAACAGGAGGGTATTGCTGTCTGCTGGCACAAACCACATGCCTTTCACACCCGTTCTTTTTTGCTTCTGGAAAAAATTCTTGCATTTGGTCTTTCCTTTTCCCATGTCAAGGTAGAAATTTTAATTCATTTCCACAGTGGTACTAAAAACTATTTCCTTATTCCTGAATAAAAATATGGATGAGATTCCTGAATAAAAATACGGATGTGCCTTCTCAGGAAAAATATGCGTGAACATACTGTATTTATGCTGCAAAACAAATTATTGTATAAAAGCAAGATACAGGTTTTCTTATTTTATTTGACCTTCTTTATTCCTCTATCTGATTAGTTAATGCCAATAAACACGTTCATTCACCTTTACATCTTGGATCCTACAAGGTAGGACCTGTCACTTACAGTTATTTTCACCTTCAAGCAGGATTTCTGGACACCCAGTTCTCTTTACATTTTTGTAAACTGTTTATTCCAAGAGGTGATGGATTGAACTGGCCATGGAGAGAGGGGCAGGAGGCTGTCGGTGGGACTGGCTCTCAGAGTTAAAGTCCTGCTGAAGCACTAAAAAACTCCTATTCCACCTCATCTGTCACCAAAAAGAATTCTCCTTCAACTGAATTTCCATTTCTGAAACAATTAATCAGCGTTTTATATCATACTTCTCGCATTCAGTACAGGGCATCAAAAATAACTAATTAGTTTCTGCTCAAGCACACTCAAAGACAGAATTGAAACAGGTTCCGCAGTGTATATTTAATGGCCAATATGTTACATTAAAAGGTCAGTAGAGCTCCTAAAAGCCATTATTCCCCTGCAGAGGGAAATAGCAGGGATGTAAAACTGCTCCCAGGCCTTCCTGGTTATCTGATCCTTTAAAACTGTTTTCCTTCTCTCTGTGTTTTTTTTCCGAGCAGCTCAGCCCACAGCACCAGGAGCCTGAGGTGCTGAGCCCCTGGGCAGGAGCCAGGCGCTTGTGCTTGCCTCTGGGCTACCGCAAGCTGTTGTCAGCTCCAGCACCTGCTCACAGCTCCACAACGTGAAGGAAACGGGCTCTGAACAAAGCTGGCTGCTAAACTGGAGTTTTGTGAGTGGTGTGTCTTGGGAAACCAGCAGGAGCCAATAAGGGAGATCATGCAGAGCAACAAGCACCCTCGCTCACATCAGTTATACAAGTCCTTGCCAGGCAAACGTCAGAGGAACCCGCTGATAGTCATCATCCTCCATCCCTTACTCCAGCTCACACATGTGACCCCAGTCCAACTGTGCAACTGCTGCTTCTCAAAAAGCGTATTCAAAGAAGAAAACATGACTTTTTTTCCCAATCACCATGAAATCCACACAGCCACTGCTAGCTCGGCTGGTGAGTGTTGACCCAGGGCTCCCACGGTGAGGATTTCTGCACGCATGGGTGGCATTTCAGCACAGACCTACCCAAAGCAGCATCAGATCGTTCTGGTGCCCAGTGCATACCAATTTGCTCTGCTACTAAGTGGACAGTGAGTGCTACTTCTCTGCCAAGAGATACGGAGAAAGGCAGTACATCCTCGATGTTTGAGCACGTAGCTGGAGACACAGCTCAGCTGTATTTAAGTTAAATGATATTTTTGCAGTCTGCACCATGGACGTAGTCATAGCATCAAGATCTCTTTTTTGGAGGACAGGGTGTCTCATGAATATAATCCTTGCTTGAGCGAAAAGCATTGTCGTTATCTTTTACTAAGAATGATACTCAGAACCGGTCTCTCGTGTATATTAATGATGACACACTAATTGAATCTGGAAACTGATTGCTCAGAAGCAATGGGTTCGGGGCTGATATTAGCATTTTATAGCTTTGGATGGAATGCAAGCGAGGGTCTTGCCAAGATAAACACAAGGTTTGCTTTTATTGCTGGCAGGCATCGCTAGAGCTCCGTTGTTACAGCTGGAGTTCAGCAACATCTATCAGCAGAAAGCTTAGCCTGAAGTCTTTAACTCGTTGCTGCACTGGAGGTGAAGTCCTACATCATCGGCACTGAAATTCTCTTACTAAAGAGAATTTTAAGAAATTCCTATGCCCTTTGCTTTCTGAAGGTATTATTTCTTGAGCCTCAGCATGGAATGGGAAAAGATTCTGGAGTTCATTGTAATTTTAAAGTGCACTCAAGAAAGAAATGAGAAATTTATTACCTTTGTGCTGCAAGTTGCCACTGGTACATGAAGTTTGTCACTGGGTAACAGGGAAGGTTGGATGGGAACACTCTTTATCGGTACCAAGCCCATGTTAAACCATTGGCAGCGTATCTTACGGCCAGCCATGGCCAGACATACCATCAAAAGTTGCGTGGAGCACAAAAGACATTACACTATTCTTGTTTGTCCTAGGAAACACCATGCATTACTTCTGTGCTTTAACAGACATCTAGAACAGACTTTTTCCCTATATTCCAATGGGATTTTTCAATCACTCCCTTAGGTGCCTCAAAACACGTTCCTCCAGAGAGCTCTGCTCATCACATGGACGTTGTCTGCCTGGCTCTGGAGCAGGCAGTTGTGGGGCTCTTTAACAAATCTCAGCAAGTGCCGTATATTCATTGCGTTTGAAACTCAGTGCATTCCTGAGGGAACTGCTCGCAAAGATGACAAGCCATCTGTCTCTGCTTCTGGTGTTTTCTCTGCTTCCACATCCATATGTTAAGACAGAAATAATGTTTTCAACTCAAAAGCCTAATTTGGTCTGTAAATTACAAATTTGTAATGATCAAATCTACTTTAAGCCAGACAGTGAAGATTTTCCCATCACCATTTGCTGATAGGAATTCCTTCTTCATAGCACTAACGGCTTCCAGGTTACTGCCCCAGCATTTGAATTTAGTACGGTGTATTATCACATCACTGAGTCCACGTTCTGGACTCCTGCTCGTTTCACCCAGCCCCACAATCATTTACAGTGACCATCCTGCTGCACTGGCTGCCCTCTCCCAGTGATGTTTCCATTATAACAAATGTGGGCAGGGTAAGCAAAAAGTTTCAAAATATGGCTTTGATTAGCAAAGCGCTGCAAGAACGCATTGCAGAGCCTGTGTTGTACACGCCGACACCAGGAATGAACAGCAGTAAAAGGAAAATATTCTTTCACTTCTCTCCAGGCACATGCTGCGTGGGCAGAGCTGAGCCCATCCTGCAGACAAGCTGCATGGCTCTGTGACCCAGAAAATATGACTTTAGAGAAGATGCTGTAGCTCTGCACCAGTCAAGGCAGGAATTTTGAAATAAGGGTTTTGAAATAAGGCTCTGCAGCCCTTCCCTTCTGCAGCCTCTGTGGACGGTGCCTGCAGCGACGGCAGCAGGAGCTGTGGAGACGGGCTCCTCGCAGGGGACCCCTCTGGAGCCGTTGTCACCTTTCAGGGTGTGGCGGGTGGAGGTACAACACGGTGCCGGCAGCAAGCACCCAGCTGTCCCAAAGGGGTCCTCAAAGGGAAGCCCAAAGGTGCATCCATCGCTGGCCCCCCAACCACCGTGCAGGGTGGAGGCCGGGAGCTGCTGGGCCATGGGAGGGTGGTGAGGAGGGTCCTGCTGCCTGCACAGACTGGTTTTCTGCAAAGGGTTTTTAAATTTTACCCACAAATCCATTCTTCATATTGTTTTCCTTAACAATTTTCAGAGGTCAAGTTTGTATGAACTTTTCTTTCCTTTTTCTTTTCTTCCTTCCAATCAGCTTCAATTTTTAATGAATTTGGCAAACTTCATAAACCTGACACCCTGGCCGTCAAAATCACAGGATCCTCCAAGCTTTTCCTGGGGCTGTGGCTGATATACCGCTGTTGTTGTGCTCATTGAATTTATGCCTGTTTTGAAGCACTTTTGTCTTTCCTCCCAACTTTCAAAGTTTCGCTGGTGGCCAAGCACAATCCCTGCGATGTTGTTAGCCTGCAGATTATTTGAACTCATACTCAGCCAAGCCCTAATTGCTTCACCCGCAGTGCTTACAGCACAACATCAGATCTGATTAGCTATGCCATTAATTATCTTGTACTTTAACTACGAACCTCCTGCTGAAAACCAAGGAAAGGTCAGTGTGTATCTAGAGAAAACGGTGCCTAACGAGACACATTTATCAGCAAATTGGGCACAACGTGAGCTGAGCACGTGCATGCGGTCTGAAGGGTTTTTAGCAGTGTGCTAATGGTACCTGTTGCTTTGCTAGGGATATCTGCTCGTAGTCAACAGGACACTGTCTGGCTGAAACTTCCCACGGAGTTCAGCGTACAAAAATCCTTTATCCACTATAACAAGTACATCAGATTAAAGAATGCTGAAGAAATTTGGTAAGTAGTCCAGTCAGCACAGATACTGGTCAAACGACACCAACTAGCTGTTGTTAGGTAATTCTGTTACATGTTTTTACCTAGAAAAATTTTTAAAAATAAATAGTCCACTCAGAATGTTCACAATTGTCACCTAAGTATTATCGCACGCTCTTTCTCTCCTGGATGTTTCTTAGTAGAGACAGTAAAAAAGAAAGACTTCTGGACCTGAATTTTTGTTCTAAAATGCTGTGACTTTTGGATCTAAACACTGTAAAAGACAGCTTTCACTGCAACACCTTTCCCTGTAGTTACAGTTACACATACACAATCTTTCTGTTTGTAGTGTTTTCTGAAGTGTTTGGTTCCTTTTTACCCTTGCATCAGGCGTGCCCTGTCATCCCTTTCCTTTAAGGATGTTTAACAATACAATGATGTAGTCTGTAAGTATTTTTGGTAAGTTCATTTTATTTGTTTCCATCACAATTGTCACAATCACATTTATTTTCCATACCTACTTTCTACAGCTTGACATAACTTTTTACTACCCCAACCCTCTTTTCTTGTTTTCAAGCATCATTAGCATTAGCTGAGGCACAGTAACTCTTTGTTTTGGCTTTTCCCTATCTCAGCACATCTCCCATTCCCTGGCCACACCTTCAGAGTCTGCTTTTGACAGTGTGCTCCGTTTTTGTCCATAGCTACTCACTTAAACTCTTATTTACAATTGCTATTAAGGAAATTTGAACTGAATAGGCATGTATTTTCCAACATGCACCCCCAAAACCCACCCCACTTTGTGTTGCAAAGCCAAAATAACAATAGGAATAATAATAATAATAATAATAATAATAATAATAATAATAATAATAATAATAGTGATAATAGTGATAATAGTGATAATAGTGATAATGATAATGAGGGGTGATCATTACTGATTATTATTTAAGGCCAAACAGCCTCATGGTGCTGCAGAGGCAGGGTGCTTCATATGGGAGATGAGTCTGGAAGAACCTCTCGTGCCCTGATGAGGAGGAGTGCGAGACGGTTCCCCCTTCGTCAGTCTGGGGTTTTGGGGTGGGTGTTGCTGGAAAGCAGCAGCTGGTTCACAGTGCAGGGGCAGCCTCTTGCCATTTCACAGACAAAATGCTCAGCGATGGTTACTGGTACGCCTACGTGCTATTCCCAGTCTGTCAATGCAGTTCCTATATTTTTTCAGTGTTGGGTGTGCATTAACAGATATGGCATGTTTTGATAAATACAGGAGGCTAGAATGGATATTTCACAAAGTGTGGACAAATTTACCCAGAGATTTAGGACTATCGCTTATTGCCAGATAGTCTCCCAAGGAACAGCTTGGCAAGCATTTTGGCAGTGTGGCTGGTGTAAGCATCCCATCCCCATGCTGCCTCCTCTGTTATGACTGAGAAGTTGTCTGGTTTGCCAGAATCGGGAGCTGAACCAGACAAATTCTTTTTTTTTTTTTAATTTTTTTTTTCCTGGGCTGTGTTTAACCCAAGTCCAGTCACCAAGTGGCCTCACAAACAGCGGCACAGACACATCCAAGAAGGCAGTTGAGCGGTCAAAATAGGGGAAGAGGTTCACGAGAGCAATGTTACTACTTAAAATCTGGAGAGCACAGGAGAGGTGCTCCAGGCCTATGATCATCTTCGTAGCCTCTTCTGGACCCTCTCCAACGGTCCAGGTCCTTCTGATGTTGGGGGCTACAGAGCTGAAGGTGGGGTCTCACGAAAGCGGAGCAGAGGGGCAGAATCCCCTCCTTGTATTGTGCCAGCCAGTTTCACAGAAGCTGCCTTCTAACTGGTTCTTCTAAGTGATTCTGCTTTCTAACCAGAAAGCTTTGCTCAGGTAGATGCTAGAACATAACCTTGTGCTGCTTGAGATTTAAAAAATAATCTTAAGCATTTGGAATGAGCAATAAGCACAACCAGTGAGGAACAGCACAGTTGTCTATGTCCGCAGCTACGGCTGCCAAGATCCAGTGTTAGTTTTTAGCTCTGAAAAGTATCAGTTCACCTGACAGTGGCCATTTTGCAGCCAGAACGTAATAATATTTCAGCCTTTAGTATCCCTAGCTAATAATAATTCAACCTTCATACAACTTCCTGCTCCTTGGGAGCCTCAATCCCCCTTTGCAGCCCAGGTGGCCACAGGCAATCTTCACATGTGCCTCTCATTTTTATAACCAGTTTTTGCTTGAGCAAGGTTTTCACCCTGAAATTCACCTTTTCCCTGCTTGCTCCACTTTCAAGTAAGTGCTGCTGTGTTTTCCTGTTCATCCCATTCCTTCTTCTGCAGTGACGCTTGTCGGATTGACCCCCACCACCATGCCCCTGCAGAGGCGGTGGGATGGCTGTGGGTGTTCAAGCCAGACGCATGCAGGCTGCCCTCTCCTACGAGGGGTGACAGGAGATGAGGTGAAGCTCTCCGGTGGTCAAGGAAGATGCTTCCCTGAGATGTTCCCCAAGCAAGGGAGGGAGCTACGTGGGATCTATGTTCCTTCCATAAATATTTTCCAGGAAATATGGTTAAAACTTATCTGGCCTGATCTCATACTGTGAAATAAATTTTCTTAAAGTCTTGATACATTGTTCTTCAATTTTATCCATCTTCTACAAACAATAACATGATGAAGTGAGACTGGAAGTGAGGAGAAACCATCCTGGAAGTCTTTTGTGCATATAATCCATCAAAGATCAACAAACACACATTTAAGTAATTTCTAAGTAATTTAACCTTTTTCCACATCTTGGTTTAAGAAGACAATAATAAAGAAAAAACATGCTATGATTGCTGTAGGCATGTTATAATGTCTGTAGGAGCTACAGCACTTCAGTGTCTCTCATTCTCAATACCAAACACAGACTAATGAGTTTCTAGGGTTCACTTTGGAACTGTTTCTACTTTCTAAATTAAAATACGCAGAATATACAGATAATTTACACACGTACACACACATATATGTGTGTGCATATATATACAGGTAACACATACATCAATGTATCTATGCATTTATACCCAGCTGTCAGTCCTATACAGCTCCTGTCTCAGTCACTAGTTTCTGTTAACAGCTCTTTTTACACTATCGTCAGGCATCACTGTTTTCTAGGTGGGCTATCTCCTGAGAGGATTTCACAAATCATTCCATCTGAGATGCCATTGTATTTCAATCAATAAACTTGTAACCCGCCATCCTGTTAGCAAAGGATCTTCCAGCAGCTAAAACCACACATATTTATACAAAGGATAGTCTGAAAAACAAATCTAATCTTGTTCATTGACAGAGCTGAGTCCTGAAAAAAGCCAAGACATTTTGCAGAATAGTGCCACCTTCGTGAAGGACTTTCGAGGTTATTTGTTTCTCGTCTATGGCTGCAACTCCCATTTTTCACTCAGCAGTGCTGTCAGCATTTTCTCCACACGTAGCTTCCACCAAGAAGTATTTGCCACGACATAGCTGTGCTCCCATTTCCCTGCGGCTGGTTATTTTATATTGGCAGAAATCTGAGATCTCTACTCCCTCCGTTCCATCCCAGAGCTCCCTTCCCACTCCACTTAGGAGACCCTCCCTGAGGAGCTCCTTATGTAGGAATTCAGAGCTGTATTTTCTTAGTCCTTTGTGTAGATGGAAAAACTGGGGAAAGGACAGTCCTATCCAAACATCCTGCAATGCAGAGAACATCGTGAATCCCCTGAGCTACAAAAAGATGAGTAACTAAATGTTTCACAACACCCATAACAACCCTGGGCTTAGGAAAACTTGACTTCTGCCTACACTCAAATGAGGTCCTTCTAGTTCTGAATAAACCTTTTTCCCTACTCATGCAATCAGAGCAGTCTTGAGCATAATTATTGATTCAGTTCCATTCATGAGGCCATTTTAACATTACATTAAAAGTTACTTGAACATTTTTTTGGGAGAAAGGGAGATCCAAGGTCAACCATGTGCTTTCTTCTCCTCTCAGACCTTTGTTCTCTATTGCCATCTCTTAAAGAGACACACTTCACTTTTACGGCCTGAATGCGTATGGATCTGAAGCTATTTTACTGACATATAAAAGATGTTTCTTCTTTTATAGCCTCCATATGTAAGGGAAGCCTGGAGAGTCCTAGGTTTTGAAAGTCATCGAGCTGACAGCACCGTTCTTGACGCACATCAGAGAGCTGCGTTTTAACTCCACGAAGGTGCCTTACACAGGGTTCTTGGACCAGCCCAGCTGAACACCACTGCTGCAAGCGAAATCTGAACTGACCATCACCTCTGTTCAGGTCACTGAAAATTTTCACTGCAGAAATAAGACAAATGCTTAAGTTCTTTGGGCTTTGCAACAAAGGAAATAGAAGTTTACGGTTTTCTTTGCACAGGTTGCTGTTGTAGTTAGGAAGAAGTGAACTCTAAAAGGAAGCACAGACGATGGGAGTACTCGACGGTTGTGCTGCCAGTGAGAGGGACCTCAACAGGCTGAGAGAAATGGGCAAAATGGAGTTTCGTGAAGTTCAAAAAGGCAGATGGGGATGAACAGCCCCAGCCATCTGCACAGGCTGGGGGCTGACCAGTTGGGAAGCAGCACTGCAGGAAAGGTCCTGCTGTAAATAACAGCTACGTTCTTGCTTTTTTACCACTGTTTGCATCACGTAGCAAGAGAGGTTGAAGTACTTCCTGATTCTCTAGTGAAAACCCCATGTGCAGGGTCAAGGATGCTCCCAGATCCCAGCTAACTGGAGCGATGCTCATCTTTTCCTCAGCCTCCTTCCCTTCCCCAGCTGAGAGGCACCCAGGAGCTGTGTGGCACCCAGAGCCTGTCTTCTGCTTTCCTTCACCACCTTCCTCTCACCACAGGAACATGGCACTGCTTTAGAAGAGACCACTAGTAATTTGCATCTCAAGCAAATAAAAATCCTTCCCTGACTCTGTGGGAACGCTGAGTCCCAGCAGGTCTGTTTGTAAGCGTTAGTTACACTGGAGTGCTTCCATTAGCCTCTGGGAAGCTAATCTTGATTTACAGTTATGAAGATCAGATAGAAACCTAGAGCCAAGCTCGTATTTTATTTTAACAGATGCTCTTACAAGAGTCTCAAAACAACCACCAGACTGTTCCTATTAAATCAAAGCAAGCTGTCAATGACTTGCACCATTTCAGTTAAATACAGATACGCCAAGAATATTGAAATGGGAACAGGCATTTGAAAGAATACTTCCCATTATTAAGTAAGAATCCATGAGATTTTTTATTTCAACGTTGTGGAACACATCTTAATTCAAAGTGAAGTTTTTAAAAAAAAGTCCAAGGATACTTAGCTCATTCTGAGAAATGCAGCACTGCAAAGGGCTGCTCTCCAACGCCCACGCCGGTTGTATCTGAACATTTGGTCTCGCACCCTGGCACTGGCACCAACTGCTGATCATTTTTAAAGAAAAATGAAATACTAGATTTTATTATTCATCTCAAGAAAAAAACACCGTAACATACAAGGAGGAATCAGGGAGAACATTATTATGGAAATAGCATTTTAGACATAATTTGTAATACATTTGTCATATTGCAGACACAGTTATAAATATTAATTTAACATTCATGAGGAAAGGACCAGGGCAGCTCTGGAAGCACAGTTGCTGAAAATTTTCCATGTTATGCAAGATGTCTCCTAGCACAAGGAGAAATTATTTGACTGCTCTCCTTTTACAGAGGGATGTGTGAGGACGTGTTCCCAGAGACAGAAACGCTCACCACCGGTGGAGGCAACCTCTGCCGAAATGGCAGGAGAGGAGCAGCAGTTAAAAGGTTTCCCAAAATAAATGAATTTTCAATTAAAGATCTGATCGCTTGAATGGGAATCTTTTCGAAAGGTACTGGACTTCTTAGAGAGGCTCAGGTTTTTTTCTTGGAAAAAATATTTCCACCTGAAAATTAGTTTTCCACATGAGCCTTCAACAGAAAACTGGACTGTATGAGACTGTATTAGCATAGGAAAGGAATATCCAGAAAGGTGTGACCTTTCTGTCAAAACCAAGTAGTTTTTCACTTTTCTGGTTTTTGTTGTTGTGTTGTTGGTTTTTTTCCCCCATTTACTCTGCACACTATGCACTTTTTCTGTCTGTGCTCTTCACTTCTGTGGTTTTGGTGAACTCACCGCCAACCTGCGCATGTTCTGTGCCGTAATGCTATGAGAAGGAAGCGCTTGTGAAAAAGAAATCAGCTACAGCACTTTCAACCGTCAACAAACTGATTTTTTTAAAAAGTGCAAATTAACAGATTTGTAGATATAAAATAAGATCAACAGGATGTTACATATGTGCTTACCTGGAAGCATCGCATGCCATTCAGTTTCCTCTCAGAAGGAGGGTAAAGGCATTTGCTTTTTGACAACTTCACTAAACGAAGCGCTGTATCTTGTCAAAATTCTTCACATCTTCATAAATCTCTCCAGATACATGTATCAGGCCACAGAGACACTCCTCCATCACAAAAGTGAAAGTCAGGCTGCATCAGAGCAGCACAGTGACTGAGCAGCGAGTTCAGAAGAACCTCCGGAGAATGCTTAGCATGAATGTGTTACTTGTACCCAAATATCTGCACGGGCCTGCTAGCACAGCTCCACGACAGCGCACCACTGCTGTCCATATTTACCCATCTCTCACATGAAGCACACAGCCAAACTGCTAAAAAGACATTGTCGTAGTTCAGCCTCCAAGAGAATAGGGAGAGATACTATAAGAAAAAGGCTCGAGGTTTGAGATAAGGACAGGGAGAAATCCTTAAAGTTACCATTATGGGCAAAACAGACTCAACTTGGGGAAAACTATTCATTTATTACTAAAAACAGCAGGATAATGAGACAGAGAACAAGATAACCTCCACAGGCTGCAAGTGGATCTCTGCTCCTCCGTGGACCTCCATGGGCTGCAGGGGAACAACCTGCTCCACCACAGTCGTCACCACAGGCTGCAGGGGAATCTCTGCCAGGAACCGCATTACTCCTCCCCCTCCTTCTTCACTGACCTTGGCGTCTGCAGCCATTCCTCTCACAAGAAAAATTCTTTACAACAGGCTGGCAGATGCCTCTCAGGTTCTCTTCACATCTCATCTCCTCTCCACGTCTTGCAGCTGGGCCAGGCCAAGTTGGGCCCAGTCGGCCGCCCGGCGGGAGGCCAGAGGGTGAGGCCTGCAAGGCCCACAAGGCTCACACCTCCCCTGCCCTGCCCCCACTCAACTTCTTCACATCTTCTCTTTTTTTTTTTTTTTTTTTTTTTTTTTTTTTTTTTTTTTTTTTTTTTTTTTTTTTTTTTTTTTTTCCTTTTTTAACTCCTTTCTCTGTTTTCCCCTTCTTAAACACATTATCACAGAACATTCTGCTACCAGTCGGCTCGGCCTTGGCCAGCAGCGGGTCCGCCCTAGGCCCGGCCGAGTCCACTGAACAAAGGGAGCGACTTCTAGCAGTTTCCTACAGAAGCTGCCACCTTAGGCCCCCCCACACCAAACAAAACCAGAACAGACATTAGGGTTAGGTGACAGAGAAGAGAATGGGTTCTCTTTTTCTGCATTTACTCCACCTTATGGAAACTGTCTCAGCTTCCACTTTCACAGTGAAGAGCTTAACATTAATGGCAGAGATTAACTTCATTTTTCAGGGGGATCCCGGGAGTACTGATGTGAAGACTGTAAGTGCCATCAACAGTAAAATGAAGAACTTCCCTCCCAGCACATCACCCCAGTTGCCCTTTCTGCACTTCTGTCTGCTCTTCAGCCTCCATCCATTGTTCAGTAAGCTAATTTAGACAGTTTCACCTGAAGCTTTCAATCCTCTTTTCTCCTGAAGAGGCCCCAGGGCCAGGATGCACTTTTATACTGACATAGGCAGATGACAAGAAAAGCCAGGGCAGAATCAGAGTGGTAATGGGATGGTTATAACTCCCAACATTATGGGATAGGTGAATTAATTTCCTTTCCTTTTCCTGTGCTATTATGCTCTGCTACACAGATATTTTGATTTTAAAAATTTTCTGGACAATTTTTTTTAAAATGTGTACAGTCACTTCAGCACAGGTGAAAATACAGCAAAGAAAATTAATTTTTTTTAATAGAGATTACATAATTAAAGTTGAATTAGTCTTGTCTATTTAATTATGGATTACAATACCTACTACTCCTATTTAGGAAAGTAAAAAAAAATTAAAAAAAAAAATCCAACAAACCTAGAGTAGCATATATCAGCTGCTGTGCTGTATATGGTCTGCCCAATAAGTTGTTGCAGCATGCTAGGAAGATTTCTGCTGAGGAAGTAAAACATATCTGCAGCAGATATAACTTCACTCTTTAAGCTCCATTTGCTTTACAGTTTTTCTTTGTTTTATATAATCATTGTTCACACTGTTATTTTTCCTTCCTTAATAGCTGAACTGCCATTTGCTTTTTAGACGTCAAAATTGCTAGTTACTGCAGTTGCAGTCAAATTTTGATTTATGTAACTAGAACTGATTTTAATGCTATATTCCCAAAACAATTTCTCCACTCCATATGGTCCTCATTCACCTGCAATATTCTCCTGTGCATCTTCCCATTGCAAGGCAAGCTCATTGCCAGCCAGAGTCCCCCATGCAGCAACACTTCTCACACACCCATAAAATTTTACTGTTCCTTGGCATTGCTGTTCCCTCCCCGAGGGAGCCTGTATCGCAGCCCATCAGCTTTACAGTAAAAGAAGAAAGTGAACAAGGCACCATCAAAGCTATTCAACCATATTCATCAGATTTTTCAGTGTTCCACAGAGTTGATAAATACAAGTGTAGAACCTTCCACTCTATGACATTTAAGATGAAAATGAGGCCAGTGGTTGTGTTTTTTGTTGCTTTTTTAGTTTATAATGTATTTTACTTGTATCTAGCTAAGAAAGCAGATTGTAAAGCTTAGAAAATTTGGTCTTCAAAAGTTAATTTACAAAGGTACAAATACATTCAGTTTGGATAAAAAAAAAATTCCTTTGCCAAAACTTACTTACCAGAACAAGACAGACTTCAATAAACTAAAGCAAGTCCAGCAGAAAGCCGCAAGGTGACTATGGAGCTGCAGCACATGGCATGTAAGAAGATATCAAGAAAAGTATTCACTCCTGAGAAGTCCAAGAGGAAAATCTTACTGTTGTCCTCAACTATCTAATGTGAGGGTACAAGAGAAGACAGAGACATTATTCTTGAAGATGCAGAGAGAAAGGAGGACAAGAGGCAACAGTCACAAGCTCCACCTGGGAAATTCCACTTGTATATTAGAAAAACATTTACAATCATAGTAGTCAAACATTAGAATAGGACCCAGAGAGGTGAAGGATCTCCATCCCTGAACAAGGCCCTAAGCCCTTCCGGCCTTCAGCAGAGGAGTTGGATTAAGTAACCTCTCCAGAGGTCCCTTCCAACCTATTTTCTGCAATGAAATACAAAACCTTGCTGTAATGACCCACTGGAAGTAAGGTATTTTTAATTATAGTAACCAAAATATATACACGATAATGTGTATTTTACATATATCAAGGGAAAAAAACCATACTGCATTTCGAAATTCATTTACTGCAATAACAGAAGCAAATAGTCAGTAGTAAGGTTAAGTCATTAATATTAAGAAAAGCCACAATTTGCATGTAAGTTGAAGCCAGAAGAAAGCTACAGAAAGTCAGTATTCAGAGACATTAATTCAAAGGATTTCATAGTACCCAACTGATCTCAACTTCATTACACAAAAATAGAGTCTGGATTGCAGGTCTGGACCTAGATTATTATCCAGTGCCCACAAGCTTCAGTTTCATCTATTTACATTAACTGTTTTCAGATACTGAACTGCAAGGTCAAGTATTTTAGTTCTCACAACGGCACCCTAGTTTCACTAAAATTACCTTAATTACCAGATAAAAATGTTATTTTAAATTGTCCTTCATTTCAGGAGATGTGAACACTGAACTAGCTGTAACAAACTTCTAACATCTTTATGTGAAAGGTTCATTTTTACTTAAAAAAAAAAAAAAACACAATAAAACTCTTAACAGAGGATTAAAAAGGACTGTATAAAATAATCTCCATCACACTTACAACAGTAAGAAAATTACTCTGGTTGCTATCTCTTAGTAAATATTAACTGGTTTATGTAACTCATATTAAAGATGGTTATGACTACAGTTGACATTTTATTTTTAAAAGCAGATTATTGCCGTTTCTCAACGAGTCCTTTTTAAGAATGACATGCTGCCTTGATAGGCAAATCATGTTCAACAGCCAGCTGAGATAGGATAGCTAAAGGAGAGAAGTAATGATTTGTATGCCAAAAAAAAAAAAAAAAAAAAAAAAAAAAAAAAAAATCCC
>JAAGAY010144398.1:0-37704 GCA_011801015.1 Ardeotis arabs | reverse complement strand
GCCACACACACTTCAAGACGGCTGATCTAAAAAAGCAGGAAGAGAGCATCTGAGGAGCAGCAGCCCCAGCGCATTTTGAAAAAAAAAAACCAAAAACAAAAAAAAAACCAAAAACCAAACCAACTCCATTTGTTACATTTCAGAGTGCGGCAGCCTGTTTCTCCTCTGAAGTTGGCTCCAGCCTTAGCAGCCGCATTGGATCCCACAGCCTATTGCGAGACTCCGGTATACAATCCGGATCTCTGCCCCAACATGATCGCGGCCCAGGCCAAGCTGGTGTACCATCTGAATAAATACTACAACGAGAAATGCCAAGCCAGGAAAGCTGCCATCGCCAAAACGATCCGCGAAGTCTGCAAAGTGGTGTCGGACGTGCTGAAGGAGGTGGAGGTGCAGGAGCCTCGCTTCATCAGTTCTCTGAACGAGATGGACAACCGCTACGAGGGGCTGGAAGTCATCTCCCCCACGGAGTTCGAAGTCGTGCTGTACCTGAACCAAATGGGGGTTTTCAACTTCGTGGACGACGGCTCCTTGCCGGGCTGCGCGGTGTTAAAGTTAAGCGACGGGCGCAAGAGGAGCATGTCCCTCTGGGTGGAGTTCATCACGGCGTCTGGCTACCTCTCCGCTCGCAAAATCCGGTCCAGATTCCAGACTCTGGTGGCCCAAGCCGTGGATAAGTGCAGTTACAGAGACGTGGTAAAGATGGTGGCGGACACCAGCGAGGTGAAGCTGAGAATCAGGGACAGGTACGTAGTGCAGATCACGCCGGCGTTCAAATGCACGGGGATCTGGCCGCGGAGCGCTGCCCACTGGCCGCTGCCCCACATCCCCTGGCCGGGACCCAACAGGGTGGCGGAGGTCAAGGCAGAAGGCTTCAACCTCCTGTCCAAGGAATGCCACTCGCTAGCCGGCAAGCAGAGCTCGGCCGAGAGCGATGCCTGGGTGCTGCAGTTCGCAGAAGCCGAGAACAGACTGCAGATGGGCGGCTGCAGGAAGAAATGCCTCTCCATCCTCAAAACCTTACGGGACCGTCACCTGGAACTGCCGGGCCAGCCCCTGAATAATTATCACATGAAGACTCTGGTTTCATACGAGTGCGAAAAGCATCCCCGCGAATCGGACTGGGACGAGTCGTGCCTGGGGGACCGGCTCAATGGGATTTTACTGCAGCTCATCTCCTGCCTCCAGTGCAGGAGGTGCCCGCACTACTTCTTGCCCAACTTAGACCTCTTTCAGGGCAAACCTCACTCGGCCCTGGAAAATGCGGCCAAACAAACGTGGCGACTGGCTAGGGAAATACTTACCAACCCGAAAAGTTTGGAGAAACTTTAGGGGGTGACTACGAAACCAGCCCGACCGATAAATCTGCTTATTTCCCGATGAAGTTTAAGCTGCCTCCTGTTCGAAAAGTAAAGTATTTCCACCTGACAATGCAAATCATGTTCTCTTTTAAAAAAGGAATATAGCTTATGCTCTTCGCAAAGAAAAGCAAATAAGAACAGCAAGTACCATTCCTCTTATCTTCGTCACAGTTTTGCAGTTCCCCGTGGAAAAAAAAAAAAAAGAAAAAGAAAAAAAAAGGGGGAAGAAAAAAAAGAAAGAAAAAAAGAAAGTATGCTACCCGGAAAGCAAAATTGGCTGTAATTTAACATGATTGTGACCATTCCGCCTAGAAACGGCACCAACGGATTATAACAAAACCCGGTATTTTTATGTAAACCTTCTGTGAGTAAAAGCTATTTGGATATGCCACCTGAACAAACCCTGTTGTACCTTTTAATTTGTATCAAATATTGTGATCTCACATTGTCTTTGAAATTGTGGATGTTGGTGTTTTGTGATTTGGTGAACAGACGTTAAATTGCCATTTTGGATACTTCAAGGACATTTTCTGCTAAAGAGAAGATACCGTTTAAAAAGGTAGATTTTATCATGGTACTTTTGTTAATTGTCTTTTGAAGTGTCTGAACTTAACAAGTTTACATTTTTCGTTTCATATATATTGCTTGTTCTATTTCTAACATTCCATAAATATACTTGAAATGTTATTTAAATATATTCAAAAGAAATTTGGATTCTGCTTATATAATAACGCTTGAATATTGGAATTATATATTTGAAAATGCACTTGAAATACACTGGATAATTACCTTTTGTGATTTAGATTTTAATTTCTGTTGCTGATTTATTTAATTACAAGCTAATAAATGAAGTAAAATGCATATGGGTAAGCGTTTCAATACCAGATCAAGTTTTCTACTTGAAAAACCAGAGGCAGCTACATTTTGTCAATTTTGCCTTTCTGTTGATAGTTGCTTAAATCCTGTAAAGCAGCAAACTTAAGGGCAGCCGCCCGATTTTGCATGTTGAATAGTTTTGTAGAACAGGGAAATAGTGGTGTTACAAACACATTAGAATTTAGCTCCAGATGACCATCAGCAACTGTCAGACACCGATGTAGTTATTAATGCAGTAACACTTTTTCAGCCGCCAGAAAGAGAAGAAATCTGTTTTCCAAAGGTTTACTACATAGCTCTGATGTGTTTCTGCTCGGTTTTGAACAAAGCTGACGGAACACAACATATCCCTGAAGCAGCCAGTGTACCGAGTAAGCAGTGAGCCTGATAAAAGTAGCATTTTGGCTCAAGTAGTAATAGAGAAGAAAATAAAATTTATAAGTGAAAGGTTCAAGCCGGCACCAATAAAGTGAACAACAATATTACTTCTGACCTACAAATCCGTTATGAATGGGATAATATTGCCGGTTGCACTCCCAGAAATCAAGCCCCTGCGCTCCCAGGGCATTCAGAGGGAATAACATGTGCGTGCCTACAAAACTGCCAGCAATCCGAAACTCCCTCCCCGTACCGCAGTGCCTGGTCCTTCCCCGTGCGCGTTTCTTTAAAAAGGCTTTAAAAGCAAAACGCAAAATAACAACGCGGATTTTCTTTAGTACCTTAATAGTCAACAAGTGCTGAAAAAGGCCGATCACCTCTGTAACACCCACTAGCAACTATTTCCAGTAAGACCACTTTAACAAAACCGTTATACTCAGCGATTGTGACAGAATCTTTTTTTTTTTTTTCCTAGCACTGAGAAGAAAGTTTCGAGTTTGAGAAATTATCCATCAAAGAGAAATCACCTTATTACAAACATATTCAGATGAGGTCGCTAGCATTTTCTTGGAAATTATTTATGATATTTCTGCAGGAAAAAAAAACCCTCGAAGTCTTTGTAAAAATACCTCCTATATTTTCTCCCTTCTAACATTTTCCAGCCCCATAACAAAGAAATAAAGCAACAGTGATAAGAATAAAAAGAGATGCGGGGGAGAGGAGCCCTGTAACGAAGGTCCCTCCCGTCTGCTCTCCCCTCACCCCTCCCCCGCGGCAGCCCCCGCTTCGCTCCCGCGGGGAGGGAGCCACGCAAAGGTTTCTGCCCAAGTCACGCACCCTGGCTCTGCTGCAGCTGGGCTCAAGTTTTTCGCGGAAGAGGGCAGGGGGGTGGGGAGGCGGCGCTGGGGAGTTGGTAGTAGTAAATGACTTCAGAAAAAAAACCAGAGCTTTCCCAGGAATCAAGTCTTGGGTACGTGCCTATTTCCCCTTTCTTCCCCCCCCCCCCCCCCCCCCCCCCCCGAAAATAAGCATTAACTTGCATTTCAGCAGTGTTTACTCAAATGCGCCGTGTTTTCTTATATGGGAACTAACGTTCTGGAGATAACGGGATTCTCCGCTGTCCTCGGAAGGGGTAAAACCCTCCGCTGCGGCTCGGGAACGTTGCGGACTGAGACTGCTGCTCCCTCCAGGGATTTCAGAGCAATTGGCTTAACTACTAAATCTGACCGCCTCCATACAAAGGCACCGAGCGAAAGGCTGTTGGAAAATGCGCACGCTGCCGTAACAGAGGATTTAACATCATTAATACATAGCGCTTTTTTTTTTTTTTTTTTCCCCGATAAAACGCAGCAAGAGGCAGCAGACGGAAGCGGAGTTTGGAGGGAGGGGGCGGCCCCGGCACGGGACTGGGACCGCGCACTCACCTTGGGGTCGATCTTCTTGAAGGCCTGGTCATCCTCGTCCACCTCGAAGTAGATTTCGGTGGTGGTGATGGAGAGCGTCCCCTTGGCCACCACCACGGGAGCGATAAGCTGTGCCGGCGTGCTGAGCACCACGGGGCCTGCAAGGCAACGGCAACCGCGTCAGCTCGGAGCCTCCCGGCCCATCCCATTCCCGGTGGCCTCAGTCCTTCCCCGTCCTTCCCTCTGCTATGCGAGACCCCTCACAAGCTCTGCCCGCGAACCCCCGTGTCCGTCCCCCTGCTGCCCGCCATCCGCAGCCGGGAGTCAAGCGGGTTTGTGAGCTCCGGGCGGGGGGGTTGCGAAAGAAATCAGCCGGCAGCGAAATTCAGAGGGGTTAGAGGGGAAAACCAGCTGCCTCTTAGAAGTAGGTCCCTTCTCTTTTCGTGCCCTTTCGCTCCTCGTTAACGCTGCCGCTGTTTATGTGCGAGAGCGGCCGCTCCTTACACCCAGCTCCGGCCTGGTCCCCGCGGCCGGGCCTGCAGCCCGCAGCCCCTGCCCGCTGCCCCGACCCCCCGAAGCTTGGGGGCGTTGTTTTTAACTCTAGGGTCTGGACCTCAACTCCGAAAGTATCACGAAATATTGCCTTTTTTTTTTTAAACCTACGTCAATACCACACGCACACAAAGGCTAGCATCGTTAAGTATATTTACGGCAAGATAATTTTTTATTTCAACTTGCTGTCACGTAATCCTTTGAAAATTACTGTAACGATATTTCGCTCAAGTATATTCCTTAATGAGACGCTTGCATGGGCACCGAAAAGATGGGATGGGGAAAACCTATTGTAAAAGGCAGCTTTCTCCGCACAAACTGTTAGGTTTTAATTCAGGAAAAAACTTCTGCTTTAACGCAAAGACAACAAGGGATCACTTTTGCACCATTTTATCTTCAATATGAATGCAATCTACCATTAAAGGTGGCAGTGTCGGTGTTTAGGAAGCTCACTTGCTCTAATTAAAAGAAAAGATTAAATGTAAAAAAATCTCTTCTAGATTTAACCACTAAAGCGTGTAGGGTAAATTGTAGACACATCTGTAAACACACGCATCCACATGTGTGCAGAAACACACGTCTGACATCCCAGTAATAAAAGCCTGAATATTGAGCAACTGCGTCTGGCATCTGAGGAGCGCACCGTTCAGAAACTGGCAAACTGATCATCCCAGTGAACGCTAAAAAGGGTTTGGTGGGTTTATGCAGCTAAAATCTCCTCTGCTGTAAGGCAGACCTTGCTGAGATGGCAGAGCGTGCCTGGGGATGCTTCCAGCTGCTGTCCTCTCTGGGGACGAAGGCAGCGCCTGTCCGGAGGGCCTGGTGTGTCTGAGGCGAGGCCTGGGCTGCAGCTCGCACGAGGGCTAACAGCCACGGAGGCAACCTTTCCTCCTCTCCCAGCACCGCATGCACACTTTATTACCAGATCTTGCAAGCTACACTTCAAATTACTCACTGAGCCCAAATTAGTCCTGTATCGGCGCATCTAACTGTCATGTTGTTAATGTTTTACTTTACTGTAACACCCAATCTGAGACCGTATTGCACAATGTTTTGTCATTTACGCTGCAAAATAAATAAAGAGGAAGGCACGGATTACTGTGTGTACAAGGGGAAGCTAAACCGCACAGTTCCAGTGACAGGTTTCAGCAGCCCAGCGTGGCAGGCTGGATAATATTGATACAAACTCTATTTTCTTTCATTTTATTGTTTTCCATCTCCTAATAAACCGGGGTAGCCTCTTGACCCCAGTCAGCTGATCGGAATCACATGCGCTGGCCTTGCTCCACTGCTCTCCTCGTCTCGCCTCCATCTTCTCTTCCTCCCTTCGCGGGGAGAAAGGAGCCGAGCTCAGGCAAATCCAGCCTAAGCGAGCCCAGCCCAGCCCAGTCGGGGAAGCCCGGCCGCAGGCTCCAGAGGTCAGGGCGATCGATCCGAAACGCCGCTTTAAAACCTCATCAATCTTCATCTAGCTTGCTCAAGTAATTATGCCCGATTCTCTTGTGCGATTTACAAGTGGATTTGGGTTTCTATTCCCCAGGCCCCCTTTCTTTGTGTGTACGGGAGGGGGCTGTGGGCAGCCGGCGGCTCCCTGCCCTGCAGAAGCACTTGCCCTCTCAAACTGAGCGGCCCGGTCCTTCCCTCGCCCTTCCCCGGAGCCCAGCCCGCCGCACGGTGATGGGCACTCAGGCCTTTCTGCGGGGAAGAAAAGCGCCTTCGGAAGATGCGTCCGGGAAACGACCAGATATTCTACCATTTTAAGGAGGCGTTTGTGGGCTTTGCTGAATCCCAGCAGGAAGACCATCAATTTAATCCAATTACCTCTTTTCCCTGGTGGTGTTCTGTGGCTAAAATTAAAAAAAAAAATAAAGCCACTGCTATTTAATGGTCAAAAGGCCAAAACCTATAATCTGACATCCAGGAGAAGACAATAGGTGCACCCAGGCTAGTGGAATACACTCACGTACTGGAGGAGGGGGCAGAGCTGCAAAAGCAGGGGGTGGGTGTGGAGGGAAAGGGGCCATGCACTCCTTCGCCCCTTACTGAATGCAGGGGAAATTGGGGATTTCTGGCTTCCTCCTTCTCCTCCCGAGAAAAGGCTCCCAGGTCCCAGAACGGTACCTTAGCATCTGCCCTGTGCTCTGCTCAAATGACACCCTAGATTTGTTGCAATGTAAACATGTCAGAGGTATTAAAATGTGACAAGGAATAAGCATCATTGTACTGTACAGATGAGAACACGTTTGCTTGTATATATATTTTTCTTTTTCTCTTTTGGTCAAAAAGAAGCAGGAAGCAAAAGAAAGTGGTCAAATTATAGGATTTGTGTTCAAACTAAGTTTAAAAAATCTTGGCAGATTTTTTTTTTTCTCCTGAAAGCACAAAATAATAATAAAAAAGATCGGTATTAGCAGTGTGTCATTTTTACACTTGTCCTTTGGAAATCTCCAATTACAACTTCCAATTCCATAGCATGTTTAAGGAGCACTGAGTCTTTTTGTTGTAGCCTTCAGGGAGCAAGCCAGCCGCTGAGAGAATACGAAATTAATCCACTACAGCTATAGTGAGAGAGGATTATGTTTTAATCCCCTTTGGGATAGTCTCTGGATTTTAAGGATCCGATATTAAAATGTTTACATAGAGCATAATCAAAATACTGCAGATTTTCCATATGGCACCGAGCTACCGGGAAGCTCTGGGTCCCCTTCCCAAACCTGACTGATAATTTAATGAAACAAAAGGCGGGCGCACCTGAGCCAAGAGCCGCGGGACCGGCTCATTCGCATGCGGGGAAGATAACGAGCTCCGGCGACCGGCCTCATCCCGGCCCTTGGCCGGCGGCGAGCTGCGCTTTTGCCGGGGATGTAAATATTCACTCCCAGCGCGGCTGCGGCCATCGAGAAGTGAAACCCAGTGGGTTCCGCCCACCCCCGGGGCCGGACTGCCCGGGGCACCGGTAGCCGCCGCCAGCACCGAGGGCTGAGCTCTTCTCTTCCCTCTCAGCTGCGGGGGACAAGGCAACCCGCGGCTGCTCCGCTTCAGCGGACGGCTTGGGGTCGCGTTCAGGGGACACGCGTTCAGGGCGCTTGTCAGCCGCCAGAACTCTGAGCAAGAGCATCTCTCCCTAAGGATCATTTCCTTGCCTCTTCCCAACCTCTCCGGAGCGCTCAGGGCGGCCCGTGGCACAGAGGCAAGCGACCCCACAAAGAAGTTCTGGCCCTCAATACCAGACCAGGAGTCACTTCAGATCCACAGGTCTTGTAATCTGTTCAAACGGAGAATTTTCCGCTTTGCCTGATCCCTGCGGTCGCCACATGTGATTTACATTTCTAAAATAAACGCTACCGCACATATACATTTTAAAAATAATATTTCCTTTCCAAAAGTAAATGATTGTGGGATTAGAAGGTCCCAGTGAATACAAGCGGAATGTAACCTCTCTCCTCTCCTCCGTTAATTTTTGTTAAACAGAGGCTTCAGTCCTTGTATTTAGCTCTTGCACCATAGCTCTTGTATTTTTCAAGTTCAAGTAAAGAAAGTCAATGCAAGTGAGAAGTTCTATCAGGTGAAAGAGTTCGCTGTCTGCTAAAAGCAATACCAGTAAAACTACACCTTTTCAGGAAAGTTCCGAAAGAGTGGTATTTTGAACTTCTTATTTAAAACATTTTCATAAACTGCCATTTTAAACTGGGAGAACTAGAGATGTGTTACACTTATGAGCCTGAAAATTACACCAGAGGTATATTCGCAAAGATAATTGGGCATAACTACTCCTAAGTAGGATAAGATATATGCTGAATTATGAAAACAAGCAATTTACCTGCTGTAGACTTAAAAGTCTAACTTTTAAAATAATGTTTTGGTGATTACTTACAGATGAAAAAACACTAGCTGGAACAAATACTTTGAAAACACACCCAATCAGCTAGACCAATTTAATTTTACAGTCTAGTACTAATTATTCTGAAAAAAAAAAGTGGTGAATATTGTCGTGTTTAAGTTTTAGATGACACTGTTTTAAAAGAAAAAACATATCAATCTTTTTTCATATACTGTTTAACATGCAAAATACAAAAGAGATTAGCTGAAACGAATATATTTACTATGTAAAATAGTTTGCAGAAACTACAATTTGAAATTTTATATGATACTTAATAATTTTCAATATTAAGAGTAGTCATGAAAAATCACTTACAAGGTACCTAAAATAAGGCAACTGAAATTCCCTCAGCACGTTAACTCTAAAGCCAAGTGCATCTAACACTGACTTGCATTTAAAATGACTACAGATCCTTATACTTGAAACAATTTATATGTAACACACAGTCACGCACACAAAAACTTCAGTTTCTTGTAATATAAATCACATAGCATACAACCAGAAACACGTATAGGCACTAGAAGCCTTTGGGAAAAGCTCTGTACTCAGAAAAATATTTCAACCAATTAACATCATTAAAATAATACATACACTGCCATGTAAATAACAAGTAAACAATGTAAAATTCCTAAAAAAACAACTCACATAATTTAGCCTTTTTTGTTCCTATTGTTGTCATAAATCTGATTCAAACTACCCTTTAAAAAGACTTCTGCAGTAAATATATTGAACTTACATGAGGATGGTTGCCCCCAATTTGTTCTCCGCTGTAGCAGATACAGGGAGTAACTCCTTCACTCAAGCCAAGGCTTTTATAGGAATGTATATATACAGCTCCCTTTACATTTCACTTTCAACAGTTTCAATAAAGAGAATAATTTGCACAACTTTTTGATTGCAAAAACTATAATCTTGTTTTTCTGCCCCTCAATGAATAAAAACCCCAATTCTTTTCCCTTGTTTTCAGAGATATTCAAGCTTACTTTGTTGGCTTTTTACTCTTGCACAATCATATGTTTCAAATTGTGAGGGAGGGATTGATTTTTATTGCTTGTTTAAATGTCATTGCCAGTGTGGATAGGCCCTGATATCCAAAATTTTGCCCTCTTTTCCCCCCTTTCCTCCATAAAACATCTAACAGTACTATTAACATCAAAGATCAACTTCAATGGTCTTTTTCAACAACAATAACTAAACAATTACTGCAATTCAATTCTCTTAAGTGGTGCCATAACAGCAAACAAATGTGATTAAAAAGAAAATGTAAACAAAAATAATCTTACTTATAATAACTGTGAATAAAATAGTAAGAAATAAATACACATTCTTGATGAGATTGTGCAAATAGTTAAAAGTAGTGTTGCTTAAGAAAAAGAAGTAATTCTCTCTCAAACATATCTATACTTTCCATACATTTGAAATAAGTCACGTATGCACCTCCACAGGTGAATGATCAGTTGAATTCTACACCTTCCTGGGCACATTGGAAGAAAAATATAAAATGGTACTTCTTCCTGAGGGAAAATATGTTTCACAATATTCCTAGGAATAAGTATCCCTTTACACCGTTCAAAGCGTGACAGAAAGCAACCACGGTTGCAGACTATGCAGAAGCAAGCTCAATACTGTAGCAAAGTCAATCTTATTAGATGTCTTCTCACTTAGGGTCTCATGGAACAATTAGCTGTGTATCTAACAGCCTAAGGCAACTCAGAAAAATCAGCTTTTGCTCCCTTTTGCAGGTAAAGTGGGATTTGGCATACGTGAGAACCTCTGAACTGTGCACAAGCTCTGAGTGGCTTACTTGGGTTTAGTACTGTTGTTCCAGGACACGTTCAAGCGCCAACCTGCCAGATGATCGGGTACTAATAATAATAAAGACTCTCCTTAATGATTTACAGATGGTCAGAAACTTCAGTGTTTGGGATAGGGACCTCACTACTGCAGTGCATACATTTGCCACTTCACAATTGTATTCATACAGTGTGCTCTGCCTGAAACTACAGCTTGGAAGGACTGAGTAATTTAAACTGGTTTACAAACTAAGAACTTGATTGTTAAGCAGTGCATCCAGATGTAAGTATACTACACTAATGCACTATGACCTGCACTAGCTTCCTCCTCATTTTCAGGCAAAGTTTAAGGTACTTATTTCAACCTAGAAAACCTTAAGTGGTGCTGAACCTGCTCACATAAGTGACAGTTTTTCTTTCTGAGAGAGACGCTACAGCTGTCTATTTAATCAAAAGGTAATATATAAACACCACACCTTAGAAAAGTATATTTAATGTTGGAAGAAGAAAGGGGAGAAAGCAGAGAAAGCATCCTGCTGTAGCAGTCTATCACCGAAACAGGAGCTCATTGTAAGGAGTCAGGAACACGAGGGTTCAAATCCCAGTTGCCACTCTGAGTGAACCAGACGTGACAGGTACCTTATATGGTCCAGCATGTGTACCTTCTCATGCCAATAGAGCTCAACTGATTAGAAATCAAATGAAAGATGCAAGTCCTCAGCTTTATTTTCTTCTAGTCTCCATTCTAGAAAAGCTCTTCAGGATAAACTGTAAGCCTTATACTTCTTGAGACCATAGTGAAGGGAAGTGCTATGTTCAGATAGCTTGTAACATTTTAAAGTTCATTTATTTGATTAGCTACTGCTATGTGTGTGTGTGAAGAAAGAAATGAGTTGTTGAATTAGCATCTAACTTGCTGGGTGTATTTGGAAGAATCATCTAAGATGCAATAGTTGTAACTTTCTGAAAATATGAGTATCGCTAAAAACCATCAGAACCAATAGAGAATGTTTTCTAGTGTACCTGTGTCTACTGGTTGATTGCATGTTTTGCTTTCCCACAGTTAAGGAACTTCTGAAGACTCTCCCACAAAGATTCTCTGGTAAGCAATAAAAGGAGAACCGATGTGGCAGGCTTTGCCACGTAGGCTTTTTTCCTTAACCTGATTAAATTACAGGAATTTTATTGCTTCTGAAATCCTTATTCCTGTGTTAAAGTTTGCTCAAAATGGCTTCCAGGTTCAGAAGTTACAAAGATAAAGGCTGACAGACGATCCTCACATAAACCTTATTTCTTTAGAAAGCCAAGCTAAAAGCACTTGCCTAACAGGCTACCAGTGAGGACTGTCCAAATCCACTGGGTGAGGTGGCCTCTTGTACAATTTCTGGGTCATGAAACCAAGACTAATCAAACTGTCTTCTTGACTGACTTTTTAGCTTGCTTCCGTAACACTGGTGAAATAAAAAAAAAAAGCAAAAATCCTGTCCATAGATCAATAAAAGCGCTTAATTTAACATAGATACTCTTAATACAGTTCTACATACATTGCTAGCACTAATCTATGCAGATCTGTCCCTTCTTATAAAGACTACATGGATTTTTTTTTTTAATGGGAACCAATTGCACAGTGAAGATGAAATAAGGTGCAGAATGGTGGAGTCTAGCTCCTTATGTCTTACGTCTAGGCCTGTCTTTCTGCAGTCTCTTTCCTACATACTAGGTAGCTCATGAGCTTAACCTTTGATAAGCTAATTAGTTCCATCCAGGTTGTGGTACCTCCGGACGTGGGAGAAGCCACAGATCTATCCACTGGGCAAGTATGCAGTTGTAGGCTCCACTGTAGTGAAATTTCGCAGCCTTAGAAATTTCAAATAAAAAGAGTTTTGCAAGTTACGGAAAAAAAAAAGAGAAATTTAAATAGACTGGTTTGAGTGGACAGTGAGAGCACATGAAGCACTCTCTGACTCATTCTTAAATATAAAACAGCAAAGTTTGAACTGATTTAATTTTAAAGCTTGGAAAGCAGGAAATCTGGCTGCCATTTTAAAAGCTGAAGATGCTCAGACGTAGAGTGGGGTGTAATAAGGTACAAAGTGAAGAGCTCTTCAAAGCTGTGCTTAGGAGCACTATCATATGCGACTAACAACCACCTTATAAAATATTAAGCTATTTTGGATAGTAATGTGGAAAAAATGATTAGAATAAACACTGAGATGTCTAAAAATAGTATGTAATAGAAACTATGGGGCTTTTTTTTTGTTTTCAAAGTGAAAGCCAACTGCATATCAAAAGTATAACTGTTTTCAGTTTATGCCTGAATCTATACTCTAAATTAAACTCACACAAATATGTTTTTCTTTTTCATACTTAGACTTGAAGATCAAAATCTGAATATATAATAACTAGAAACTATGGAAATCTGGCCAAATTAAATTTCCATGTTTGGAAGTACAAGGCTTGTGTGGTTATGTGTCTACCATAAAAAGGGAGAAAGAATCACTCTTCCACATTCCTGTCCCTTCCACAAGCTCCTCCCTCAACAAAATTTCTATCTTGAACACTAATTTGCAAGAAAAATGGAGTTTGAGGGGAGAAAACTACTCAGTAGTGCATGCTGTGAACAGTTTCTACTGAGAAGCTTGAAAAACCGGGAGAAATATTAAGACTTTTTTTTTGTGTTTTCTAATGAAACTTTTGTATTTGTAATTTAACTGATGTATTTGTGAGTGGACATATAGATACATACTTTCTTAAAGAAAAAAACATAAAACATGGAAAAATTTCAGGTATCTTAGCCACCTCCAGACAGAGAGAAAAAGAGAGTGCAAGAGAGAGAGGAGAGAAGGAAAATAAATAAAAAAAGAAAGAATAACTACTGTCTCTGACTCTGGAAGCCTCAGAGGTGCAAGCTGTTGGAGGCTGAGAGAGAATTATTAGGAAGCATTGCTGTATACTTGATACAGTCTTTCCTGGGCTTCCCCTGTGGTTGCTGCTTTCTGACCCCCACAGACCATCAGAGCCACTAGTGTATGGGTGGCAACTGCTGTAGTAGGAGAGCACATGATGGGCAGTAGGGCTCTCCCAGCCACACAGGAGAGGACACACTGCAGAGGGAGAGAAGGGTTGGAGAGGCAAGATGAGACCACTCTCAGAACCACTGTCATGCCTCGCCCTCCAGGAGCTGAGAGGGATGAAGATGATTCCTCTCCTCTCTTCCAAAACCTCCTGGGTTGGCTGTGGTCATGGCTGGAGATGATATAATGTGCTATTTGGTCCTCTCTTTCAACCCATTACTCTGATAGCAGATAATGTAACAAAACCTTCTCTGGTTGGCCCCAAACAAAAGATGGTGTTTTCACCTGTAAAACCTAATAATTTGAAAATCTGTCTTCTCAGTAGACACCTAAGTTATTGTTCATTTCTTGAATTAAGAAGATCTACCGATTGTCTAGTTCCATTAACAAAAGCAATGGAAATTATCCTACATACCTTAAAATAATTTTGAGATGGCAACAGAAGAAAATACAAGAAAATATGCCCTGTCATTACTTTTTAAGAATAGGTAAGAAAAAGTTGCAAACAGCTTTGTCTACACTGGTCAGCTCTTGTAAAGAAAATTCAGTGTCAGATTTTGGCCATAAGAAATGTTACTGTAACTAAATCTGTAGATGTATAAATATTAAATACATATTATATACATAAAGATGAGTCAATTGTATTTAAGTTTTCCATCCCAAATACTCATTTAGAGAGCTTTTTGTGGCTTTAGATGCAATTTCTCGGTGTGTTAGTGTTTTTGTTACTGCACCTGGCCCTATGCAAGGCTCCCAAATAATTTCAGAAATGTAAATGAGTCCTTTGTTAGAACCTGCAGTAGAAAATTTCCCTAAGGACTAAATGATTAACTTTTTTTTTTTTTTTAAGGTACAGCTATACAATTTTAAGTGTAACTCTATGTAGCAGAACTTTTGGCACTATTCCAATTTCCTCTAATGACAGTGTCAAATATTTTTTTTTTCAACTGGAAATTGTTTAAAATTGCTATGATTTCTATTAGCTAGTCTGAACTGAGACAAAAAGCTTATTTTGCATAGGCCACAAAACAGATGTTGATAATCTCTGGTTAGCACCAGTCTTGTCTGGACTTCAAACAGATGACCTGGAAGTGAAAGGTCTTATATCTCATTAATAATAATACAAGCTGTCAAATCCTCATGACCCAGTGTGTTCCTTAGGACAGGGCAGTAAGGCAATACACTCAGCACATTACTAAGAAGTCTGGATAGAGGGCTGATCACATTTAGTCCTCAGGCCAATGTGGATTAGCTACCCAGGCTGGCTTGGATAAAAGATCAGCTCTTGTTTAGCAGTAGTAATGCTGCTTTATAGAAGCATTGCTAAACTGAAATTCAGAGTTGCTAAAAGTTAGGGCAGTGCTGGGATGCTGCATCTCACACAAACCTTCCTGGTACATTTGTATTGTGAGGGATTTCCTTCCACCTAGAGACAGATGTCCAAGAAGAAGGGAAGATTCTGTAGTGAAGGTTAAGATACATTAAGACTAAGATGCATTAAAGGCAGTGAGTGGCTTTTCTTGGGTTTATTTGGATGAGTTGCTCAATCTCTTCATATAATGGAGTGAATATTATGTATTTATTCTTGCAAGACTGTTGTGAGGCTGTAATTCACCATAGCTCATGAGAAAGTCAGATTCTGAGTTTATTGAGCCCATGCAAGTAACCAGACAGATGCCTGCCAAAGCCTTTGTCTTCCTAAAATAACTCAAAGCCTCATATCCTCCTACCTTTATTTCCTTTTTTTTCTTTCTAGAAACTACTTTTTAGAGAGTAGTAGACTTCACCACGGATACTTTGCTTGGCTGGGGCCACTTGCTGTTGCCACCAGCCGTATGACAAAATAGATGAAATGTGCTACAGCTACAGAACTTTCAAAAATGTTATTACGGCTAAATTCTGCTCTCAAATGTGCACAAACATTTTTCAGCAAGTCAACTGCAACTTCACAACAACGAAAATGTATTTCTAAAATGTAAAATTCATAAAACCTGAGTGGTTCAACATTTATTCTGCTGTTTTGTTTTTTTTTTTTTAAATGACCTATTTTAGTGCAAGATAAGTGCTTTAAAAAAAGTTTAGGGAAAGAATATTAATTACCTACTAAAACACATTTCGCTTTGAGAATGTCAGCTTACGCTATTAGAATACATCCACGTATTTTTCATTTTGAAAAAATCACCAACTAAGCAGAAGACAAACTGCTAACAAATTTGCATTCTCAGGCTCTAAAAAGCAATGGTAAGTATTTAAGAGCCCTACTGCAGCATTAGAAAATCAAAATGGAGAAGAGTTAGTAATATCAACTCACTACGGTGGACTTGATTGTATCACCCACAGATTCACAATATATTAGAAAACTGTTAAAATTGACTGGACTATCTCAATTATTAGTTCTAACAGAGATGTGACTTGCCTCTTGAAGTGAACAGCCTGGGGAGAAAAGGAGCTAAAACTGAAACAGAAACATGTAAAATATTTTAACATGTAAATGCTAAAACAAGAACAGCATCTTTTGATAACTCATACCGTAAGACCGTTAAAATACTGCTTTAGTTAAAAATCTTGATGCAAACGTAGAAGTCATAATTCTAAGACCATAATAACATGGAATCTGATTTTTATATTTTATTAAAATGCTACTTAATATAATGAAATCTGACCAACTGCCATTGCAACATATAGAATACCAAGATTATATAATAAAAATATTCAGACTATAATTATTTTAAAATTCTCCATCCCATATGTAATTTATCAAAGTGAACTTTACATTGATTTGTGCCACATGGTTGATGAAAAACTATAAAGAGTCTCTGGAACAAAAGACATGCACAGATAACTTTGTATGAACAATCTCAATCTGTTTCAAACTTTCTTTTTTTTTTAGTTTTAACTTCACAAATCAAAATAATGTACTTATATTCTCTTAGTTAAAAGTTTTCTAAAACCTAAGGTCTCATCTTTTTAAAAAGTGCCTTAGTTTAATGGAATAAACAATGTTAAATTGTTTTAGTTAAATGTGGACAATCTTAAATCAATTTAAACCTGGTTTATAATGATTTAGTTTAATTCCTATCCCTTACTGAGACAACTCAAATCGTTGTAAACCAGGTTAAAATTGATTTAAGCTTTAAAGTTAAATTGGAGGCATATCTGAACACAGAAATTTCTATGTGTCATTCCACTCAGAACAGTAACTAGATATAAACGATGCTCTGATATACCATAACTTGATGTATCTCAAAGATTTCCAGATCATATACAATGAATCTACATAACTCTTCAAAATTATACAAGAATGGACAGTGTGGCTTTATTGGGACCTGCTCTTCAGAGCCGTCAGAGGTTGTTCTAACCTTCTTGGACATAAAACCCACCTTGGACATAAAAAAGCTACTGCTTTTCCTGATTTCAGTTACTAGACTCACGGTTCACAGTCACATTGTATAAACTGAAAACTGTGGAAAGCAGTGGCATAATTATATGCAAAATCATGTAGCAAAAAAGAGGGTATGGAGGAATTCAGGTCTTTTTCACTGCTTAGTAAAATTTACAAAAGACACATACGATACCGCGTGTGACCATTAACTCTCAAAATAATTTCAGCTCCAAAAATGAGCAAGAGTTGAATAGCAAAGGCTGCAGTTAATCTGACAGTTAAAAATGAGACAGTGGAATGTGGGTTCTTTTTGAGAAGTTCACAGCTTTTGGTGCACATATAGCAGCATCACCACATCACCTCACCGTACCTGGTGGTGCCTTGCTTGCCCTGTTAGTGTTGATAGGGACCACAAAGGCTAATTTCTGACACTGTTAGGACAGACGTCCTGTCAATATTTCAAAAATTGTCTTATTTCAATTTCTACAATTTCTGTTTTTCTAATGCTGACAGTATCTCCCAATTTCTACAAACTATAAAAGCAAAGGTCTAGAATTACTGTGCCATGTCCTGAAGGAGCAGGGGATGTCATATAAGTAGTGATCTCTAGTAAAAGGGTACATTGCACAGAAATACTTAAGGACACATTGAAATATTAGGATTTTTGCAGAGGGATGCAGCTATAAACACTGTACTGCACTGGTGCGTTTGAGCGAAATGGCATTACTGGGGCACACTTAAGAACTTAAGAGCTGACTGTGAGATTTTCCAGACTGGACAAGAATTTTTCATGTCCACTTTGCAGTTCAATATTTCCATGCAAATACGTATTGCAGCCTTTAAACTATAGCAAGTGTATGCATATTTAGCTGGAAGCACTGTACTTGGATATAAGAACTTAGCCAAAGCAATACCAAGTTTTCTTTCTAAAGGAGAAAAGAACATCGATCAAATTATCCCACTAATGGTCCTGCTTGATGCACTATTTTATGGATGTGAGACCACAGTGTCTCAGCAATGGTTAGCTGCAGATTGAGAAAGCAAGCAGATTGACATATTAACTGTGATAATCATATACTGGAGGTTGCTCCCAAACAAAAGCATTTACTTTCCCTCTCTGCTCTGCTCTAGTTTCAAAGTATGAGACTAACTTTCACATAGGCACTTTTTGCTTTTGTTTCTTCATTTGTTTTCTTTCATTTTGTTGTTACCATCCATTTATGATCTTATCTTTGCTACAAGTTTCCACTTCATTATCAGAAGAAAGTGTGGGAGCAAAGGTAGCTATTTTAGAAATTCCATTATGCAGAAAAAAACCCGAGACATCACAAAACTTCCCCTTAGTGGAGTAATTCAATAAAGGAATTTTAAAAATATAAAAAAATCATCCTGCATTTCATATTTTTATATGAGGATATTTTCATCTGAGAGGAGAGTGCATTTTCAACTTTCAACATGCCTTTCTTTCCAGACTACGTCCCCAGGAAAAGTAGTATTGCAGATAGAACTGTAACAGAACCTGCTAGAAGACTGATAAAATTAAGACCTCACTGCATACCTTCACATAAGGAGAAAGGACCAGAAGGGCTCACTCATGTATGTTTTCATAAAGGATTCATTCCCAGCTCATCTGCTAACTAATGAAGTTCGTAGCTTGGTTACAGTTTCGTTCGTTCTTAGACCCTGTTTACAACAGGCAACTTTTTCCCTTGCTGTGACAGATGGGTTGAGATACTGCAGATCTCCCTTAACTCTACCAGTGAGAGAAGTGGGTGCCAGCAGGAGGGCAGGTGTCTCTCCACAAGCTGCTTGGCACTTGGGATCAGGTCATGAAAGCGTGCAACGACACTCTGACTCACAAAACCCTGACTTATGGAATTAGTTCATATTTCCACTTTAACCAGAAAAAAAAAAAAAGAGACATTTCCACAGTAGTTTTACAGAATTTTCAACAAGTCATAGGCAGTAATAAAAGCACTTGAGGTATTGTTATTTCTTGCGTCTCTACTGAAGGACTGTGCAATGAGCACATGCTTTGTAATCAATTCCCCTAGTTCATGGAAATAGGGCATCATATTTAATCTAAACCACAAAGAATCTGTTCGTACTGCAATTGCATGCTCAGCTGTAAATACTAAGACACTAACCACAAAGGTTAAGAACTAACAAATTTAAAAGAGTCTTTTGGCTCATATCTTAGTTGTAATGAAAAATATAATTACCTGCAAGGTTGTCAATCTCTTTCTCTTGGAGCAGGCTAACAGCATCATCATCTCCTTCCAGCATAAGCTCTGTTTCTGCATTCTGATTTACCACAGCTTGGCTTCGGAAAGTTTTCTTTGACTTCACTACATCCTCTTCGGTGCCTAAAAAAGTTACAAATGTTGTGAATTTAGCTGAATAATATCTTAAATATAAAACAACCACAGTCAAGTAGTAAAAAAATACAGTATAAATCACCTTTATCAAAAAAGGGAAGGAACATTTCCTAAAGCTTTATCAAGGTTTACAAAATATGCAGCCTTATTCTCTCTTTCAAAATACATCTTGAATAAAATACAAACTTTTTTACAAAGTCTCTCCTGCTTTTGAAAATTGCTATTTACTTTATGTTTAATTTTGTTCCATTAGTTTTCCACCGGCAAGAAATTCAGCAGGAGTTTCTCTTGAGTTCCTGGCTCCCTGACTCTGACTGGCCCCTGAGAGCTCAAACCACAACTCCTAAACAAAGGAGTTGCTTTCAGGAATTCAAAATCTGTCATTTTGATCTCTATCCCAGAGATATGAGGGACAGGTTGGTGAAGTAGGGGATGGGTTATCTCAAGATGCAGCAACAACAAGGTAGGCTATGTAGAGACTCAGAAAAGACTGAAAAAAATCAAGCATAATAAGGGAACGTTGGTGTGTGTCTGTGTGTGTGTTTCAAAGGAGCACAACAGAAATGTCAGTGTATGGATACGTGCCAGTTACCTCAAAGGACTTCACAGGTAAGTCTGACCCTTTCTTCTTGCCTACAACTGACCTCTACTCAGACTGATGGTTCCTCACAGCAGGAGACATACCATCTCACGTCTGGGAAGGTCCTACTCGCACTTGCCAGAGTTTATTCACATGATATGAAAAATTAATCATAATGTGGTCAAATGACAGAATCATAAGTAGTTTTCATATCTTAAATAGCTTTCATGTTACTGTTGTGACATCCACACAGTATTTCCTTCTTTGCTGGGGAGAGGTCCTTAGATTTATTTTCAGCACTACAGACTCATAGTAGTCTTAGGCAAGAAAGCTTTCTGTTTTTTTCCTAAACAGAAAACCCTGCATCGTCACCTTGGACCATACAAGATCTGGGCATCTCCAGTTCTGTCAACCAAGAAATAAAACCCAAATGTAATCACTTCTTTCTGTATGGTCATTTGGAAATTTGCTTCCTACTAAGCTACGGAATTATGGGTAAAATCTGAGCAAAACCCGGCACGTGTGGATTTAGTTTGTCTTCCACAACACCTGAACTTAAACATGATGAATACTATTATGGCAGATGTAAAATGATGAGGTAAAGCCCAGTAAGACTCTTGGTCTCATATTAATACAGGACAACTGAGAGGAATATAGTAAGGAGACACAGAATGGAACTGATGTGCCAGGCAGTTTTGTTATTACAAACAGTGGGGAAGGTGTTACATTTTATCTCCTCCTCTTATATGAGTCTTTTAATTAGTTTGTGCACAGGAGAGTCACACCACATAAATAAAAATTCTGAAGGTATATTTTTCTGCTAGTGTGTTTACTCTGTTTGAAGATCACTGTTAGCATGCCACTTGACATTGGCCTCCACCACAGGCTGAGACAACTTCATGTTTTACATTGCTTAATATTAACCTTTTGTATACTATTGCTATTATCCCAATTCCTATTTCTGAAACTACAGAGCACGTAAAGACAAAGAAGTGAGCAAAATCCCATTTTTTTCACCAAACTAAAAATTAAGGACAGCATGTCTTCCTGTTTGTTGCTCTCTCCATTAGGACCATACTGATACTGATAGCGATTAAGACAATACCGATGCCGATATATACTAATACACTATGTTTTTCTGTGTTCTGTTATTAGGCTGTGATCATTAACTCACTTCCATAAGTTACTGCTTAGTACAACTAACTGTAATTATTCACTGAATTTAAAATTTAATCAAGTAACTACTGGTTGGAAAAGTTTTCAGCATTATGTCCAAGCTTTTGGTTTTTTGTTTGGTTTGTGTTTGTGTTTGGTTTTTTTTTTTTCCTTATTCACAAAAAGGACGAACTGCAAGAACTATTTGAGTTTGGAAAAACACAAAGGAGTAATGCGCTGTAACAGACCTTCAGTTTTATTACATCAGAATTGTCCTGAGTATTTAGTTGCTAGAGAAGGATCTTATTACACTTGTTTACTGTAAGGGAGTTTAGCAACATTTGACACTAATAATAGCTACTGCTGTGAAGCATTTGACACTAAAGGAGACCGAGCCTGAGATGAACTAACACAGTGGAGGAAGGAAGTATGAAAACACTGTTCTCTTCCTTTTTGGCAGTTCTAGACAGTATTAGGAAAGTTTCTGAGCTTTATAAAATGTGATAATCTTCAAAAGAATTATTTCAAAAGTACTAATCTGGAGTACAGTCAGTCACTTCTGTAGTAACTGATTCGATTAGTGACAGTCCTTTAAAATTATTTATGCATGAGGAT
This sequence comes from Ardeotis arabs, assembly GCA_011801015.1. NCBI lineage: Eukaryota > Metazoa > Chordata > Aves > Otidiformes > Otididae > Ardeotis > Ardeotis arabs. The sequence goes on along the minus strand of JAAGAY010144398.1, from coordinate 16,277 downwards.
ATATTTTTAAAATTACAAGAAAAAAAGTTCCAAGATCCAAATTATTACTAACACTTAAAACGCATCAGAAGAACCTGAAATTTAGTGTATTTTAAATTCCTTGTGATGAGGGTTCCAGTTACCAGCCAACAGAAATATTGCCAGACACTGATGTAAGAACATGGTAGAGTAGAAGGCATTAAATTAGTCTGGCAAATTTGGAGCTTAGTAACAAGACAAATGTTTCTAAAATCCATTCTGGTTTATAATATTATAAACATACATTTATCTAAAAGAAACATACTAAATGGCACTTCTTTGTCTTGATGAAAAAAAGCTCTGTTTTGGCTGTTTAAATTTATCACTTCGTTGAGTGCACCTCAGTTTTGCTGTACTGTACCAAACATTTATCTAAATGAAAGCGTACGAGACCCAGAGTTGCCCTTCAATCACTATATCCTTTATGAATTAGAGTTCCATTTATCAAAATTACAGCAAGAAGAGTAAGGTCTCACAGGGCTGTCTCATTACAAGGCTTGTAAACACTGTCCTTACAAAGAAATGGTTTAACACCTAACAAATCAAAAACTGATTGGGAATAGAATTTATTTCAGATCATCTATCTTTGGAAGACGTGCTGTACTGAGTGCACTTCGTGGCCTTTCTACCCATTCATCAAGAAATTAACAAGCAAATACCACAGACCACCAGATCTCCTTGGATCCTGAAACGTGAAATATGTTCAAACCAGATCTGTCACAGATGTTCTATTTTTATATTTCAAGACGACTTCAAAAAGGTTTTAAAATAAGAGAACCTCTCCAAAGAAGAGTAAAAAGAAAAACAACTTGTCTCTTTAAAACCAGACAACAAACTGAATAAAAAATTATATGACACAAAACTATGTCTAGTATTGTTAACAATGATATAAAAAGGGGAGATGAATAAATGAATACTTGATATTTCAGAGTGTTTGAAAAAAATCAAAACTCAAATTATTTTTTCAAAGTTCCAGCAAAATTACTATGAAATAAAATAATTTTCCAGATACTTAATTTAAAACTCTTTTCAAGACACAAGGCAATTGTATTTGAAAGACACAATACAGAATTGTATTAATGTCAGTTCCTAAATCTAATTAGAAAATGCTTCAGATCCACTAAAATAAGAAAAAAATACAATGAAACTAGACACAATTTCAAGAAAGCAACATTTTTGACACTGGGGTGCACAGAACTGGAACTGGCAGATGGTCTCAGTTTTTGTCCTTGTCAAGCTCCTTCTTAAGGGATATTTTTCTAGGCTGGGATTTGGAAAGAAGTCTTGAAATAAGCAGCTAAGTATTTCTTAAAACTACATTTTGCAAAGAAGTTAAAGGAAATAAGTCACTCAGCTCACACTGAAGTCCAGCTGAAGTTGGTGCCTTAGTTTCTTGAAACTTGAAGGCTCTGTCTTAAAGATACTTCACGAGAATTTACGTATAAGACTAGATAAGCTATTTTTTAAAAATCCATCTTTTGTTACACCTGTTATCATCCTGATAATTTTTTTTAAATGTGCACATTAAAAACTGGCTTCCTAAAGTAGTTTCAGGATAATTGAAAAGAGCTCATCTTTAAAAGAATTAAAGAAACCAACCACCACTCCTCTACAAAACCCCAACTTTCATTAAAAAGGTGTGTATTTATATGTCTGAAAGGTTATATGAGCTGCACAGTAGACTTCTACAGTGTTGCCAAGAAATTACTCTCTCTCTTCCAGTAGCATTACTTTTCCTTAAACAGAAATGACTAAGCAGACCAAAAAAACACCCCACAGCAAAACCCCACAAAAAACCTAATAATTTCCTGAGAACAGGAGAATCTTATGTTATTTTGCAGCTATAGCCTCTAGAAATATTTAATACAGGCAATATTTAAACAATTTGAGGGGGGAGTGTTATTGTTATTATAACATCTGAATTTTTGCTGCTCTATTTTCAATCAAATCAATAAATTCTCTCTTGGGTCCTACACGTCACAACAGGTTCTAGGGATGCAATCTGAATTTCAAAGACACTGCAAGTGTCCAGACCCCCAAAAACTGTTCCTAAATAAAATTTTAAAATTAGCAGTGAAAACATCACATATTGTTGATTACATTTATGTTTATCTATGCTTATTTTATTAGACATTACACTAATTACTATGATTTAATTGAACACGGGAAGGGAATTTCCAGTTTTCTCTTCTTCTATCTATTTATTATATATTCAAATATAGTGTTCTATACTTTTTTCTCTCTGTATTCAGTATAAAATGAGGTTAAAAATATGGTTAATTTTAAGAAAAGTCTGCTTGGTAATACTGTAACCAACAAAAGGAGACTACTGCTTCTTATAAAGTTGTTTCCATAGTTTACTTCAACGAATTACCGATAAGGCAATTTATGCAGTGAGTGCTCTTTGATCTTTGAAGAGAGATGGCAGAATGGAAAGTTAACCTCATTTTAATGTTACCTAAATATACTGACAGGAAATTCTAATGTTTCCAAACATCTGGAAATCTGCTTCATGGGATGGTGTTCTTCTTTTCTATAAGAAAGCTTTTTCATATATTGTCTTTTACAGTTTTATGTGGCTTCTAAAGGAGCATTTTGACATAAGTAAAGTCTGCTCTCTGTACAGTAAAATGCTGCATTTAATTAAAAACTCTCTTTTATAGCAGCTAAAGTACATTTTTTTTGTGAAGCTTAAGTCTCCTCAGAAATTTTCAAGAGTAAAGTTGCTTTTTCCTCTTTATAGATCACTGGTGTGTACTGCTCTGTAGAATGCTGCTTTTGTTGCCAAATTTTAATCATTTAAAGTACTTTTTAATATTTTATTAAGAAAAGGAATTTGGAGTTAGCTCCTCACAAGAGGCTGCCTGATAGGTCATGATGTGAACCATGAAATTATATCATAGGTAAAATATAATCTATCAACATAGTTTGAAAGAACTAAGCTTTTTCTTGGGAGAGATTTTTTTGTTTATTGTACAAACTAACTTTTACAGGAAGAACGAAGAATACGTGTGCACAGAATTAAAATGTAACAGTATTAGCGACATTTTTTTGTTCATTCAATATTATTAATAGTTGAAAATGCTTAGAAAAAAGTTTCACTACATAATCTCCCTGCTTTATATATTCTAACAGTTTAAACCTCTGCATTCATTGCTAATCTTCACTAACTTGATTAGGCACCGGGACCCTCACAGCGGTCACAGTTATGGAGAGCAGCTGCTTGGGAGTCTGTAAACTGACCTCTACAAAACCCAGTAAGATTAAATCATCGACATGGTGACCACTCCACCCCAGCATATCTTTCCACATGGCTACAGAGCCAGCGCTCCTAGGACTGAACTCACTCCATGGGAAATGTTCACTAGGTATCTCTGGGTCAGCTCAAGAGATCGGCTGCCTGGCTTCGAGTAGCAGACTGATGCTGGCACATCATGATGAACTGTCCCCACCTGTGTCTGCCAGAGTTGTTATTTAAATTGCAATGTGTTTCTGGAATGGCAGCTTTGACTGGCATATAATTTAGTTTCCCCAGAGAATCGGAGAAGTGACTGTTATTAAAGGAAGGCTGGTTTTAATAGATTTAATAAAAGCCAGAGGAATCTAAATCATATTTTCATTATTGAGGATCTTTGAAAAAATGAGGGAGAAAAACTATGAAAACTGCGTAGAAATTAAAAATCACATACATTTGTATTGGAAATTACTTCCACCAAAAGTAAAATGAAATCACATTTTTGTTTTCTATAATAAATACCTGAAAATTTAATCATAGACATTCCACACATTTTTTCTGCAATTTTTATGCCTAATATCTGACCAAATTATCTTCTTTATGTGAGTCATTTGTAAATAAAGACTTTACTGTTTTGTATGTTTTCCTCTTAAAAATTCTCAGATATTTTGCGTTGTAAAAATGAGACTGACACAAACTATGCCAATGAGGAGACTGAGAATATGGTCAACGCCAAAATGAACACGTTTCTCAGACGAGGTTGAGGGCTTTTTAAACAATAAACACTTGTAGTTAAAGTCAAAGTGTTGTATACTAATATAAAAGGTCCTACATAAAAATAAAGGTGAAGTTACCATGTTGGGCACTTGTTATTTTTTTAGTTTATAGATAGGAAAACTGAGATTCAGAGTAGCTATGAAATTAATTTTTTTTAAGTTGTCAATATTACTATTATATTTATTTGAGATTTCAGGTGCTCTGAGCACACGAGAAAGGATCCTGCCCTGATTCAGCACCGACCATAAACAGCCAGCGGGTGACACAATCGGATCTGCCCAGTCCAGCAAATGTTACAAGGCATTCCAGGCTCCTGAAGGGCAGTCTTCATTCTGACCGCAACCAGAAGAATCCCTTCTAACAGGAACTTAAAACAGTCAAATGTTTATATTTGGATTAAGATGTAGTTTGCCACTGTAACTTGTACACACAAGAATGGATTCATATTTCATGACTGATGACCTTTACAAATCCCTGTCAGTTTGAAATGCAGTCTCTCAGCGTATACTGCAGTCTGATAAATTGCAGAAAGAAACCTACTTCTCTGATATGCTATGGATCACTTAAACAGGCAAAGATGATACATGAGAAAAATAATTAAGAACAATAAAATTTTCCTAACTGTATTTGCAGCCATTTTACAGAAGTACAGTAATAGCTGAGAGGAAAATAACTACATCACACCAACAGTTATTGCTCAGTGGAAAGGACACCAAGGACACTTGCAAGTAAGAGAATTGGATCAATATTAATGCGATTTTCATTTCATGCTTCCCCAACTCCAGTAAGCTGACAATATACTCTGATTATGTGAACTGCCTCTGAGTAACATAGAAAAGGTTATTAGAGCAAGAGGTGGAAATGGAATGCACTTTTTATATTGACAGGTCTGCTAATAGAGTGTACTGATTTTCAAAGCCATGCAATGCATTTTCACAATTTGGTTTTGACAGCAAAAAGGAATTTCATTTATCCTTAATTCAAAATATTCACATGTAAGCAAAGGTTTTTTTTAAGACAGGCCACTGAAGAGGGTAATCAAACAATTTCAATAGAAAAATGTAATTAATAAGGTAAGAAGCAAAATGTGATTGAATTTAAATATGTATTAAATGATAATGAAATAAATCTGCTAAACGAGGCATTCTACACTTTTGAAATAGCATCTGATGAAACTTTTAATGATAACATGTAAGTGAGAAATATGTCATCTCTTAACATTCAGGTCTGGATTATGTCTGGAAAGTTTTAGATTAGTTCTGAGTTTGAAACACCTACCCCAGGCACACATTTTCCAGGAAAAGCCATGTTCTGACTCTATCTGCTTGTGGAGCCTAAATACAGGATCAAAGTTGTAGAACTTCTAAAGAGGCACATCCCATACTGAGGAATTGCACCCACATATGCTAGCCTCAATTTTGCTTCCTGCTCACAAAAAATGCTAATTGAAAAGGCTAATAACGATAAAGCCTTAGGAAAAAAAGAAATGCTTTTTGGAAATACAAACACTTGGTGCATGCTAGCAGCCCAACGGTAATGCTGTGGCATGTGAGAAACATGATCTTACCTCCCGTACCGGGGTATTCTACACCAACATTTCTAACCTTTAACTAACATTTAAAAATTAGAGCCTTCAAACCATGTGAGTGGTCCAAAGTCCAATATTTTTTTAAAAGAAAGATATATCTGTAGTATTGTGGTCTGTCTTCTAATTTTTGAATTCTCCCTTTCTGTGGCCAAAGCATAGGTGATTATGTCCTTGCTAGAATGGAATTTTGCCTCTCACCACTTGAGGTTTTGCTATCAGATTCAAACAAGATCAGCTCTTCGGAAGAGCAACTGTACAGAGAGAGAATATGACAGCTAAAAAATTCACTCTCTAGTGCAGGGAATTAAGGTGTAGGAAGTAAGTTTAAAACTACTTTATAGTAGCTATCGTAACTCTAGTAGTTAGGTAACTATTTTAATTTCTATCGAAACTCCTTATTTACAGAAGAAAGCCTTGACAGCTTGTGATCAGTGCTTCAAGAGATTCATTTGCCAACATATCTGAGATTATTTTTGCTTTCTGGAATGCTAATCTTTTCAAATGAAATTCTGCTCTTTTGCGACATATAGGAAGAACATCTTATGCAGCCTTTACACGGGTAAAATCTCCTATACATGACATAATGTCTCCTGCAACTGTTTCTTAAAAGGATTGTCCCCAATATATACAAACAATAAATGTGTCAATAGAATAATGTCATAAGAACATCTAAATTTACTCTCCATTACATTGTTTTTTACTGTGCAAATCCAACTGGTTCATTAGGCTGCACTGTGGGTTTTTTTTCTGTACAAATTTCATTTCGTCCTCACATAGATCACCACATCTTTAGAACTGGCATACATCATTTTCACTTCAGCAGCAACAGTAACTGGTGGGAGGAACTGTTTCTATTTCCATGTAGATCAATGCCTATAGCAACACCAGACAAAGGGCAGCACCCACAGGAGATACACATTTGTGAGGCAGCAGCCTGGCCGTAAGGTTGGGATATTTGTCTTTTTAACTCTTAGTGCTACTAAGAAACTATTCTCTAGTAGAAACAGGCAGCACTTCTGTTTGGGCCATGCTGCTGTAAATATAAAAGCTCCTAGTTCTTGAACCTGAAACACAATTATCTACCAAATTAAAATCAAAGCTTTGCTATTTGCTTGGTTTCAGACAGAATTTTACTCTGTGTTTTTCTGTGGGTTTTTTTTTTTGTAACAAAAAATAGCTGCAGTTACAAAACATCTTTGTTTCACGCAGTCTACCAGATGAAAAACGAAACAGTAGCAGTACACAAGATATCACTGAGATAAAGCAGATTCTGAGGATCTATTACTAGAACAGCTCAATGAGATAATTGACAAGATTTTCATTATTTTGTCTCTGAAATAGGTGAATGGTAATCACTGTTGCAGGTAGAAAGCCTGTGTGCGTACTAAGGAGAGCTAACTCACAGAAATCTGAGCAGCAGTTAGTACTAAAGAAAAAAGGAGAGCAGTATTTTATCTCATTTTCCATAAGGCTTCCGTGTGGGGTCTGTGATATCTTTCATTCTGCTTTGCAAAAATTGCAAGAGAGCGCAAACCTTCCATGCTACTGCAGGGATACTTGCAAAGTTCCTATATTTATGTTAAAATTGCAAGCACTATCAACACTATTTTCCATTCAGACTGGAGCTGAGGTACTATTTAGATAATGTGATTTTTTTAAGGGCATGGGATTGAATGACTTGTGCGATATGGCAAAAGAGACACCAATAAAACACTCTTCAAGCATTATGCACAGCTCTTTCACTGGGAAAGCATATCTATTGTAGATGATGTTTAGGGCTTTACACAAATACACTGGGAGCTATACTCTTTAGGCATACAATAAGGATAAGAAAAGTAGCACACATGAAATGAAAACCAAAATTAAATATATAACTGCAAACACACATAATACACTGGCTGATAGAATTCCTAACAAGGTGTCTTCCTTGTCCTGCTGGTTACTGGTATATTTGAGAACTTTTCCATAAAATGTATTTGGCTTTTAATATAGCGCTTTCAGTAAGTGTTTCTGCATCCCTGTCTATACCTTGCACAATGCTGAAACTCAAAATCTTTCAGTTTGTTTCACTATGCTGGCACTTTTTGTGTGTGTTTCGAAGATAACGCTATAAAACAAGTAACACATAAAATAAGTGATACTGAAGAACTCACTGTACTTGCAGGGATATGGAATTGCCAGTGCACATATACATAAGTCTTTGTTTCTTGTGTAAAAATCTTACTATTTACATAAAACCTCTATGAAAATTTTAATGGGATATAGTAGAAATATATTTTCAGTGATAAAAGTAAAGTAGTACAATGTAAAAATATGAGTAAAAATACTTTGGTATATTAAAAGATACATTGCTTCTAAAAATGAATTCCTTTATTTTTGTAATCTATACACAGTGGTTCCGTTTGCTTTGTGAAAGACAAGGAATCACCTATACAGAACAGATTCCCGCAATCTGCCTCTGTCAACTTAAGCTATCTTTATCTTGCAAGTAGCCCAGAGGCTCTCAGAAATTTGAGCCCATTGCCTGAAATCCTGTCTGGATTTCAGCCTCCTACTGGCTGCCAGAAAGAGTGGGAAAGTCTTTTTAAACTTGTACTACAATATCCTAATTCCAGGCTGCAATGGATGCAGTACTGCTGAAATGATGGCTCCCCACTCCAGCCACGAGCTTGGCAGGCTGTCCTAGTCAGGTCTTCAGAAAACACCTTCCTCCATACAAGCAGAAATGGAACTTCACCTTACATTTTTAGACCCACTTGGTCCAGCTTTGGCTTCTTTACTCAGTTATTGGTGTTACTAAATGCCTTTTTCCCTTAACAAATTATACGCATTTCCACTTACTCATACACAAAGTGGAGAACGGAGTCCTGCAGCCAAGAAGATATTAAGAATAAGAAGAGGGGAGAAAATATGAAAACGTAATATTTTGTGCTTTCAACTATAGCCAAAGAAGATTTAAAGTGCTGTTACTCCTTAATATGGAGTCTTAAAGCCTAGAAAATAGGAGGTAAGAAAAGCACATGGTAAAACCTTAGTCCTGAGAGCTACATCCACCCAGCTGTGAAAGCTGTCCTGAAGGACTATTATTAGATTTTCACTGACACAATGTTCTTCCAAAATACTTCTATGAGACGCATTGGATATACATGGGTCAATAACGTTGATTTTTGTCCATTAGCAACAGAACTGAATTAATACAACAAATACACTCTTCACATGGGTTTGAAGACATTTCACATCATAATAATTTACTGATTTTGGTAAGTAAATGGTTTTCATTTGCTAGACCAGATAGTGTGTATTATTTTCACATGAAAATATAACAGTGGAAGGGAGAAAAAATTCAGCTAGAATTCGAAGACTGGCAATGGTTGTGATTTTAGGTCTTAGGAATGGTTTTGCAGGCCAATTTGATTACTTCAAGAACATCCCAGAGTCATATGCTTTTAGATGAAGAAGTGAGAAACAGAAGTAGTTATGTTAACTGCTGGTAAAAGTTCTGCCAGAAAGTTCTGCAGTAAAATCTATTAACTCAGACCTATAATAGCAGCTAGAATCCAGGTCATGCCAGATAACCTGAAAATCTCAGAGGCAAGGCATTTGAAACCCAACACAGAAGTTTTGAGGGAATAAAAAAGTTTTCATATCCTATTTGAATCTGTGAAAAGCTTGAATTAGAGTCAAGACAGAGATTCTGACATTCAAGAGTTGAGGAAATCATTAGAAAAAATTGACTGTTTCATGAACCTGTACTTAAAACTTATTATAAGGCTCTATGAAAATTCCCATGCTAGAAATAGCATATAACAGGGAGCAGGTATTTAGAGACTGTAAAGGACCGATAGGACGCAATTGCAACTTATTTACTTAACCTAATCAGACAGCAGAAGCTCAGGCACTGAGTGTTCAATACAATTCAGTACAATCGTGTTCAGTACTCTACCTAAGCAAATTCCATTACAGTTTACACCTTGAAAGTGTCTTTCATTACATTACAATGCGTTATAAGAATGAAGATCATCATAACAGTAGATATATTTAATGACAACATATTAATGGTTTTGAGGAGAAGGCTAAGAAGTGCTAGAAAGAAGACCAAGTTAAATCTAGTATTTTAGATTTAATTATTCTCACAATTAAGATTTTGCTTTGCAGATTCTTCTAGTAATACCTAATGTAAGCTCTTATTCCTCAACTTTCTTTAAAAAAAATTTCATTTTCATCTGTATCTGACAATCATGATGTAAAATATTAAGAGAACATGATTATCATGTCATATTTTCCCTAAAACCCTTTGAGGATGAAATACTTTGAATTTTATTTGGAGAAGCAGTGGATGGCACTGTTGGGCTACAATTACAAGGCTGTAGATGTAAATCTTAAATTGTTATGTTTAAAAAAATACAGAGATTTTTATGACTCCTTCAGGCATACAGTTTGGACATAAACTCATTCATAGTCCTCTGGAGATTTCACAATCAGGTGTGGAAGTTAGTTAATATTCTGAAAAGATGTTGCATAATAGGAGTATTATTTTAGGTGCTCCAAATGAAGCAGAATGGTTTACACGTCTCACATGGCAGCATGATCACATTTAGACTAACAAACAAAGAAGAACTACTTGATGACACATGTAAGCATTGCTATGGATTAATTTAATGACCACATACATATTCTTAAAATGCTTACCACTGAAAATCAAGTAACATACATGAGTTTTCTGTCCATAAAATGGATGCTATTTCTTAAAACTGCTCACAATTAATTGTCAACTTGTGTTTACTTACAGACTAAAATTAAGTGTGTATGAATGGGGTAAGGGAACAAGGTTTCTTTTTAGTCAAGGGCTTTTGTTGTTTAGTTTCTCTTCTTTTTCATACTTAAGACATTACTTAAATAAATATTATTTTGGGAAGTTATCTGAGATAAGGGTCATAACCTGCATTTCCCCAGAGCAATATGTTTTATGATATTGTGTGTGTTATTAATTTTCAGGATAGTGCAGCCAGCAACTGAGTGAAAAAAAAACAAAACAAAAGACTATAAAAAATATTTCTGTGGTTCATGTAGTCATAACAAACTCAATTTCAGTAATAATAAATATCATACTATCCATGAGCAAATTGATATTAGAAGTGTTTTATGATGATCCACACCTGTTCAACATCTTCATTAATGATCTAGATGATGGGACAGAGTGTCCCCTCAGTGAGTTTGCACACGACATGGAACTGGCAGGTGTGGCTGATACGCCAGAGAGTAGTGCTGCCATCCAGAGGACCTTGGACAGGCTGGAAAAATGGGTTGATGAGACCCTCATGAAGTCAACAAGGGGAAGTGCAAAGTCCTGCATCTGGAGAGGAACAATACCATACACCAGTACACGCTGGGGGCCACCCAGCCAGAAAGCAGCTTTGCAGAGAAGAATCTGGGTGTCCTGGTGGACAACAAGTTGAACATGAGCCAGCAATGTCTTTTGCCGCAATAGCTAATGTTATCCTGAGATGCATTAGGTAAAGCATTGCCAGCAGGCTGAGGAAGGTTCTCTTGCCTTTCTACTCAGCACTGCTGAGGACACACCTGGACTCCCCAGTTCTGGGCTCCCCAGCAGAAGAAAGGCATGGACTTACTGGAGAGAGTCTAACAAAGGGCCATGAAGATGATTAAGGGACTGAAGCATCTCTCATATGAGGAAAGGTGACATGGACAGTGGGACAGAGTGCACCCTCAGCAAGTTCGCCGATGACACCAAGCTGTGTGGTACTGTCGACATGCTGGAAGGGAGGGATGCCATCCAGAGGGACCTTGACAAGCTGCAGAGGCGGGTCCGTGCCAGCCTCATGAAGTTCAACCAGGCCAAGTGCAAGGTCCTGCACCTGGCAATCCCAGGCACAAACACAGGCTGGGCGGAAAATGGATGGAGAGCAGCCCTGAGGAGAGGGACTTGGGTGTGCTCATGGACGAGAAGCTCAACATGAGCTGGCAATGCGCCCTTGCGGCCCAGAAGGCCAACCACATCCTGGGCTGCATCAAGAGGACCGTGGCCAGCAGGTCGAGGGAGGTGATTCTGCCCCTCTACTCTGCCCTGGTGAGAACCACCTGGAGTACTGTGTCCAGTTCTGGAGTCCCCAACATAAGAAGGACATGGACCAGCTGGAGAGGGTCCAGAGGAGGGCCATGAAGATGATAAGAGGGCTGGAGCACCTTTCTTATGAGGACAGGCTGAGAGAGTTGGGGCTGTTCAGCCTGGAGAAGAGGAGGCTCCAGGGAGACCTTATAGCAGTCTTCCAGTACCTCAAGGGGGCCTACAAGAAAGACAGGGAAAAACTCTTCAGCAGAGCCTGTTGTAACAGGACGAGGGGTAATGGTTTTAAAATAGAGGGAGGTAGATTTATATTAGATATTAGGAAAAATTTTTTTACAATGCGAGTTGTAGAACACTGGAACAGGTTGCCCAGAGAGGTGGTGGATGCCCCATCCCTGGAAACATTCAAGGCCAGGCTGGATGAGGCTCTGAGCAACCTGATCTAGTGAGGGATGTCCCTGCTCCTTGCAGGGGGGTTGGACTAGATGACCTTTGAAGGTCCCTTCCAACTCTAACCATTCTATGATTCTATGATTGTATGATTCCAAAGAAGAGAAGGCTCAGTGGGATCTTATCAATGTATACAACTACCTGAAGTGCAAAGAGGACAGAGCGAGGCTCCTTTCAGTGGCAGGACAAGAGGCAATGGGCAAAAACTGAAAAGCAGGAAGATCCCTCTGAACATTAGGAAACACTTTTTGACTCTGATGGTTACTAAGAACTGGCATAGGTTGCCCAGGGAGGGTTTGGAGTCTCCATTCTTGGAGATACTAAAAAGCTATCTCGAGATGGTCCTGGGCAACCTGCTCTAGGCAGCCTTGGTTGAGCAGGTCCTTTCCAACCTCAACCATTCTGTAATTCTTTGATATGCAAACCTGCATTTCCTCAAAAAGTTTTACGGAGATTAAAGTAACTTGTTGCCAAGGATTGCATTTGTACTACCAATCAAATGTTTCTGCTCTAATTTGTTTTTAAGTCCATGAGAAACTACATAAGAAGATCAGTCTTGAATACTGAAATATAAGTAATCTAGGGTTTTAAAAATATTACTGAAGACTAAGTTCTGGGAACCATCTACTCTGGCTCCATTGTAAGAATCACAGAATCCTTAAGGCTGGAAGACACCTCTGGAGATTGTCTAGTCCAACCCTTCGCCCAAAGCACAGTCAGCTAAAGTAGGCTGCCAAAGACCTTAGCAAGCTAGGTTTTCAGTATTTCCAAGGATGGAGACCACACAACCTCTCTGGACAACCTGTTCCATTGTTTGACCACCATTACAGTAAAAAAAAAAAAAAAAAAGTTTTTACTTATGTTTAGATAGAATATTCTGTATTTCAGTTTATGCCTGTTGCCTCTTGTTCTGTCACTAGGCACCCCTGAGAAGAGTCTGACACCACCATCCTCTCCCAGCAGGTATTTATTTACAACTAAATGGACCCCTTGAGCCTTCTACACCTGGGCTAAAAAAATAATATCTAAAGAATATCTAGATCAGTTTAGAAATAAAAGTAAATGTAAAAGAAAATCTACAAACTCAATCCTGACAGCAAAGCTGTTCATATAGATATAGTATAGAAAGCAATATTTCATAGAAAAAACTGGAAGTATAATTTGGTCTTTAATCTCTTGCATGGCACATATAGAATGCTCTCACTGCAGATACACCTAGAAAAGTAACTGGTTTTTATGCATCTAGTGAGCCTGCTAGCAAAATTCTGATAAGTGATGATCCCGTATTAGTTGTCTTCAGTTTGCTTTCAGTTTTCCATCAGTTCCCGAAAAAAATACTGCTTTCTTAAAAAGTTCTGAAACTAGTGTTGTTGAAACTGTTCTGGAAATATGGTAGGCATTTTCAATAAGTACAGACAAAAGGTAGGGTGAAGATAATGAAATCAGAGGACTTTATGAAGCTGAGAAAAAGTAAATTAATGTTTTCAGACCTATATAATTTATGTAGCAATTTTGACAGGCAGCCTTGAATTTACTGTAAACAAGGATAGTATTTTCATCAATAAAAGACACCTCTAGGTTGTTAGCAATGTATTTAGTGTCAACAATCCAATATATCAAAGTGTAGAACCTAAAATGCATGATGTATGGAAACGAAGACTAGCTTTTAGGTGGACATTCAGACTTCCTAGAATAAGGCATTTGATTTTACAGCAAAGCTTCTGAATAAAGAAGATGTCCAGTTCATGGGACATTTTGATTTCTTAAAATGTCTCATCACCAGAACACGTCAAGGTAAGTTTGCTTGTAAAACACTGCCTGTTTTGTTTCTGGAACAAATTTGGCACATGCCAAATGAAACCAGCTTCTTACCAGTTTCTCTGGAGTCTTCTCCCTCTATCTTATTCTAATACTGACTGCAGAATGCAGGGAACCCAGTAGTTCAGGAGATGGAAGTCAGGAGCTGTGGGAATCAACTGCTCTGGACTTCTCAGTCCACAAAGCATTTGCTGAAACTTAAAGCACCAATGACAAGTCCCAGAAAGAGCCATATACAGTCTGCTTCAGTTAGAACAACTCTTGAAATAAGGTTGCTAATTAGATGTCCAAATAAATAATGGCATGAGTAACTTAAAAAATGCAAGTTCAAAAGCAATTGCCATATTGCAGATGTAAGACATATCTGTAGCTTTGTTTCAAAACATTAATGTATTACATATTACATTACAAAGGCTTTTTTTCCTCTCTTTTTTTTTTTTTCTTTTTCATTCTAAGCATTCAGGATCTGTCATGATAATCAGCTTAACAGGACAAATATTCTTGAACAGCTTACATATATATGTTTAGAACATGGGCACCGAGTTATTCATGCCTATTTCCTTCAGTGCAGACTACAAAACATGGCATTTCTTGGGCCCCTTCTATGTGCAAATGGTTTGTGGACCACAGTCTTTAAAAACTCAAGGACCAAAGCTTAATAAATTAACTATTTTGCTCTTAAGATGACCTTTGTGGAGTAGTATTCTGTTTCACTGTGCAGGGCAGTACTTTAGTGTCTGATCTATACTAATCTCCAAAGACTGTAAACTGTTAAGGTGATTAACTAGAAGAGACAGTTTTTTCACCATGTGTACAGAATCACTGTGAATTGGGTCATATCTGTCTATTTCACGCAATTATTGGTGGTAAAATTTGGGGAAAAGAAGCAGTGTTTATAATCTTTTATACAATCCTTTTTTTCCCACCTTTCTTTTCAGTCTACAGTTTAATCAATTACATTGAAACTCTACCTGAACTTAAAATAAGAACTGTTTAAAATCCATTGACACTGTAAAATTAAAACTCTACTAAAAGTTTCCAGTTATTTCAAGATTCCATTTTATAGCTTGCACTTTGATACTGCAGTAAGAAGCATCCCTTCAGCTTCACAAAAGGGAGAAATTAATCTAGATTTCTGTTCAAGTAAGAATTTATCTAAAGCAAAAGGGCACACCAGATACAATGCTGAAATAATTATGCTTAAACTTTAAATCCAGATATGAAAATAATTTTAACAGATTACAAACAAATCCAATGTCTAATATCAAAAACTTAGAAATGGAGGAGACTAATCCAAAGGGAAAAATTCTCAAGTCCATCTCTTGTAAATGCTGCTATGACTCCAACATACCTACAGCCTCAAAGGACAGCTAAGTATATAGCCATAGGAATAAGCTACAATTTTTCACACAGCTGTATATAGCCACAGAAGTATATGATAAGTTCTCACTGCAATATTTTTTACTTCAAACCAGGTACTTTGAGCATATATGCATATATATACACACATACGTATGCAGATATGTATGCATATTATATTTTATCAAAACCAGACACCTGAACATGCATATGATGGCTGATTACAGACTGTAGTTAAATAGAAGCTTCACCCACTTGCCTTGTAGCAGAAATTTTTTGAGACAATACTATTTTCCAGTAGTAGATAATATGTAACGTTTACTACAGGAAGAAGTGACTTATCAATTAAAATTAACACTTTTTTTTTTTTTCAGTTCTTCAAGTTAGAATTTGACATTTGTTGTGACTTCTCTAAAACAAACACAGATCACAGACATAGTTTTAATTTCCAAGACTCTTCTATTCCTCGATGACTGCAAGTGTTGTATAATTACAGTACCCATATATCCAACATCAACTCATTTAATACTAGAGTAGCTGCAGAGCACTTTTTTATTTATCAAGGTCATATCTTTATGGCTGCACAAGCTTAGATAAATCAGGTGTTAAGCAGGCATATCTCCAAGGAATCTGGAAATTCTCTCATCTGCAATCCTCAGCATATCTTATTATTTACTGCCAAATAAATGACTGATTAATTTTGTCATCTTTGCTCTGTGATTTTTGCTCAGCTGAAACTGCCTGCCCTCTTCTGCAATGCCTGATCAGACCTATTTAAGTTGATGCCTTTGATCGTAGACACTGAGGAGCTTGCTGACTTAGGCTTTAACTAAATATTCCTCCACTGCAATATTTATGCACAAAATCCTAAATGATAACTGACAGTCAATGTAGATAACAAAAACTTGTAAGATGCTTCCACTATTTTACTGATGCTCAAAATAGCT
>JAAGAY010144397.1:3190-15718 GCA_011801015.1 Ardeotis arabs | reverse complement strand
AAAAAAAAAAAAAAAAAAAAAATCTGTAAGGTGAATATGATGTATGTTAAACAGCAAGCCTTCAATATGTAAAATTCTTACCTTGGTCCCTGAAGCTTTGATTTTTTCTACATACTCCCAGACAGTGTGAGGAGATATCCTGCCACCTACTTGAATACTATCAGGTAAATCCTATGAGAAAGCACAACAGATATCTGAATCCAATGTAAAAACTGTGGTCTTTCATACAGTTTCTATTTCATATATTCAATACATACTTAATTCTTCTAGTTCTTAAATTATGATTTTAAAATATCAGTAGAAGTTACAACAGTAGAAACAAATTAATTTACATTTAAATTTCGGATATTTAAATTAGGATTTTCAGTGCAAAGTTAGTGATCTGTATTAAGTAAGTTAGTTATCATTCAGTACTGTTAATCTATACCTTCCCCAAAATAATTTATTTCAGTAACCGTCCTGGTTCCAGCTAGGATAAAGTTAATTTTCACCTGAGCTGGGAGAGGAACTGGAGCTGGTGGCATCTGTGGCTGGGGGACACAGTTGGGATAGTTTAACCAAATTGGCCAAAGGGCCATTCCATCCCATGTGACATCATGCTCAGTATATCAGTGAGGAGGGTGCTGAGGGGAGGTTCCTGCTGCCTGGGAAGAAAGTGGGCTTCAGGGTCCACTGTGAGCTATTGTACTGTAAATTACGTGCTTCAGTATTTTCTGTTATTGGGGATTTTTTTTTTGTTTTCCATCTCTGTTTTCTTTTCCTCTGCTGTTCTCAAACTGTTTTTATCTCAACCCACAAGTTTTGCCTTCTTTTCTTTCCCAATCCTCCTCCCCGTCCCACTGTGGGGAGCAGTGAGGGGGGAGTAAGTGAGCAACTGTGTGGTATTTTAGCTGCTGAGTGGGGCTAAACCACGACAGTAACATTGACTGCAAACACAGCTGTACTGCCCTCTGGAAACACTTAAGTTTCTGTAAGATCGAACTGCTGTGAGAGCCCCCCACCTAAGAAGGAATAATAATAAAAACTTTCAGATTCTTAATCATGAGGGAGAAACATAACCTACACAAGCATGTTTATATAGACATAAATTTGTTCTTGGATATTATTGAATACATTATTCACAAATAACAAAACCAGACTTTCAGAATCATTTAGGAACAACCAAGGAAAAATAGTTTTTCAAGATAAAGCAGAAGAGTTTTGAAATGCACATAATATTCATAAAACAGTCCTTTAGTATTAAAGGGTACTGCATGCCCTGCTCTTCACTGAAGATTTACAGCAAAGTAAAGATAATCACATTAATAGCAGACCTAAGCTCTTCTAAATAGAAGGCTGATGCATTGTGTGTGTCACTGGCAAGAACTAATATTGAGTCGTATGAGCTCTCTGATCTTTACTTTATGCCATGAGGACAACTATTATAAGCAGTTGCACCCTTTTCCTGCCTCTCAGACACTGAAGAGAACACTGCATAAACTTTTGGCTTTATGAATTTAGTCTTATAATGGAAGGTTTGGATCAGAATTGCCACTATATAGGCAAAAAAATAAACCCTGTTCCAAAGGTTTCTGTTGTAGAAGATGAGAACACTTCTCGACCTGTCAACAGAAACCACGTTGTGGTTTTGTTTAGTGAGGGGGGGCCTAAGGTGGAAGCTTCTGTAGGAAACTGCTAGAAGTTGCTCCCCTTTGTTCAGTGGACTCAGCCGGGCCTAGGGCGGACTCACTGCTGGCCAAGGCTGAGCCGATTGGTAGCAGAATGTCCCGTGATAACGCCTCTGCGATAACGTATTTAAGAAGGGGAAGACAGAAAAAAAAAAAAGACGACAAGATGTGAAGAAGCTGAGCGGGGGCAGAGGCGCAGAGGGGGAGGCGCAGGCCTCATGGGCCTTGCAGGCCTCACCCTCTGGCCTCTTGCCAAGCGGCCGACTGGGCCCAACTCAGCCCGGCCTGGCTGCAAGAAGTGGAGAGGAGATGAGATGGGTGATGTGAAAAGATCTTGAGAGGCGTCTGCCAGCCTGTTGTGAAGAATGAACTTTTCTTGTGAGAGAAACAGCTGCAGATGCCAAGGTCAGTTCAGAAGGAGGGGGAGGAGTAATGTGGCTCCTGGCCAAGATTCCCCTGCAGCCTGTGGTGATGACCATGGTGGAGCGGGTTGTCCCCCTGCAGCCCATGGAGGTCCACGGAGGAGCAGAGATCCACTTGGAAACCGTGAAGGACCCCACACCGGGGGAGGTGGATGCCTGAAGGCGGCTGTGGCCCGTGGAGGGCCCGCTGGGGCAGCCGTTCTGGAGAGACTGCACCTCATGGAAGAGATGACCCACGCCAGAGCAGTTTCATGAAGGACTGTGGCGTATGGGTGGGACCCCACACTGGAGCAGGGGAGGAATGTGAGGAGTTCTTCCCCCGACTATGAAGCAGCGGCGTAAAACATCGCGTAATGGACTCACCGCAACCCCCATTCCCTCTTCCCTCCTTGTGCCGCTCGGGGCGGGAAGATAGTAGAGATAATGTTAAGCTCGGGAAGAGGGAGGGGTGGGGAGGAGATTTTGGAGGTTTTTTTATCTTGTGCTCTGTCTTTTTTATTTAAGAATTCTAATTAAAATACACAGACATCAACAGAAAAAAAAGAATTCCCTGCACTTAGGACCCCACACCGGGGGAGGTGGATGCCTGAAGGCGGCTGTGGCCCGTGGAGGGCCTGCTGGGGCAGCCGTTCTGGAGAGACTGCACCCCGTGGAAGAGATGTCGTACGCCGGAGCAGTTTCGTGAAGGACTGTGGCGTATGGGTGGGACCCCACACTGGAACAGGGGAGGAATGTGAGGAGTTCTTCCCCCGACTATGAAGCAGCGGCGTAAAACATCACCTGATGAACTGACCGCAACCCCCATTCCCTCTTCCTGCCTTGTGCCGCTCGGGGCGGGAAGGTAGTAGAGATAATGTTAAGCTCGGGAAGAGGGAGGGGTGGGGAGGAGGTTTTTTTTTATCTTGTTCTCTGTCTCATTATCCTGCTAGTTTTAGTAATAAATGAATAGTTTTCCCAAGTCAAGTCTGTTTTTGCCCGTGACGGTAACTTTAAGGATTTCTCCCTGTCCTTGTCTCAAACCTCGAGCCGTTTTTCTTCTATTATCTCCCCCTGTTCTCTCGGAGGGTGGGGGGAGTGAGAGAGAGACTGCGTAGTCTGGTCCCGATCCGGGCTAAACTACAACAACCACCAGTAGACACTTCTCTTCCAAAAATTGGTATCAACTTATTTAATGCTTTGAATTCAAAAATAAGCTACAATTTTCTCACCTCTAATTCAGAAATGGATGCCACTGAGGCAGTTATTTCAGTAGCATATTTTGTCCTATCTTTTCCTGCTACCTTATAGTACACGAGATGCTCCACAATAAAAAAAAAAACAGTTCAACTTTTATAAAACCATACATCTCTGGAAACACTGCTGCTCATCCTCAAGAAACATCTTACAGTGAGATGGAAGCAAGACATCTTATAATATACCGAAGAACTTGAATCCTGGTGAACCATGGGTCCATGTAAGACAACTGAAAAACACTTCACTTACAAATACATACCCTAACCCCTGTCCTTACTCAGTACAAGGATCATGCTTCAATTCCTTTCATCATTATACTATTATTAGCCTACAAGGTAAACAAGTCACTAAAGTTAATAAATGAATATTTAATTCTTTGCAGTAAATATAAATACCTCTGTTAAATACTCAAAGGAGCCAGAAACTGGGTAAGCCTTAATAACAAACTTTGCCACTGAAGGCATGTTGATAAAACCCTTCCAGATGAAATTCAGGCGTGCCAGAAACAGACTTTCACATTCCACAGTACCAGGTGTTTCTGACCTAAAAAACAAGAAACAAAAAACCACTTTGTTTAGAACATGATATATCACGCAAGATGATGTAAATCATCATCTATCTTTGTAAAAGAAATTGTGTCATTAAGAATTTTCTTTTTCAGTTAAGCATACTTGAGGATCAATGAAAAGAGACAATCATGTATTTACGCCTTCCAGTGGCGTAAATATGTTACATGAAGGACTGTCAGATAAGCAGCACATTAGTTCATTACTGTATCTTTGAAGAATGGAGAAGTTACTTAGTCCAGGAGTTATTAAATGCTACTGAAGAGGACACACAAACATATATAGGTGCAGCAGACCCAGTAAGATCCTCCCCTGCCATAGGGTGGGCAGGAGAAGACAACATACTGCCTGCTGGCCTATCTTCACCCTGCTTTCCTACCTCCTATGTGTTGTTGCAACACTGTCTGCCCAACACCTGAATACCTGTGTCCCCCGTCCTTTCCCTTACCCCACAAGCTGGCTCCTCATCTCTTCTCACCCATGCATCACTTCCATGACCTCTGTGAGCACCTCTTCCCAATTCCAATATTATCACTTGTACAAACCAGCATTTTTCTCCCCTTCAAAAAAAAGCCTCAGTTTTGTCAATAAAGTAGTTGCAAGGAATAAACTGAAAGTCTTAAAAAATTTCACAGGAGATTGTTTCCCAGCCTGGGGGTTTCATCATGGAAAAAGTTACAGCCACATTTCAACACTTCTAGTTATCAAAATGTTCTAGGCATGCTATTAGCAGTTTTAAGCTAGCTGCCCAGTAGTAACAGATGTTGTGCTGTTACAGCAACACAGAAACCTATGTTTCTTTCTGTCTACACAACAAATTACTTCTTCAAATCTTCAGCAAACTATTCAAAGTCCACTGTCCTCAGAAAAGGATCACACTGTCCTGATAAAGGCAGAATTTCAGCACAAACTCTGGTCAATTCTAAATAACTGGGAGTTGATGTTTTTCTAGAAACCCCTCCCTCAAACTAGAAAAAAAAAAAAACAAAAACAGCCTCATAAATTGCAATTCTCTCTTTAGTGGGCAACAGAGTGTGGAAAGAATTAAGAGAGCTGACAGCAAATACGGCAAAATATCAAACAAGCTGCTGTTAACTGTCATTTCTAGAAAAGTGTTCCTCTGAGATTTGAAACTACCCTGATTTATCAGTGTAAATGCTCTGTTTAGAGCAATCTCAAACTTCCTGGCTTTATATATACACATACACAAACACACACTCATTCACCTGCAGCACTGTACATATTATGCTCCTTAATAGCAAAATACAGTATGAAATCTATATTCTGGCTTTTTTAAGATGATCTCAGCTGCCTTTTTAGGCCTTCTTGCACTAGAAAACACAAGATAGTTTACTTCTCCCCAAAAGAAAATGTGGTAACTAGAAGTCTGTAATCTCAACAATACACGTAGTGTTAGTTATACAACTGCACAGCATCATTACCTCAGGTAGATAATCCCATTCCTAAGATGATGTGCACAACTTCAAGTACACAAATGGATTAATGAAATTAAGAAGATGTGCACAACTTCAAGTACACAAATGGATTAATGAAATGCCATTAAAAAAATTAACATTAGTCATAAGAGCTTAACAAAATTAACAACTACTTTCATTTTAAAGCACTGTTTCTAGAATTTATATTACTTTGGGAGAGGCGTGAATGATGATTTTGATGAGTCTTGCTTATCTTCTTCCAGTAAATCTGAAGCTAAAATACTTGATGTTGAAGAAAGCGCATCTGCAATGCTCTCAGCTTCATTGTCTGACTGCTTCCGTGCAACTCCAACAGACACTTTTACTTTTTTCGCAGAAAGATCATCAGTAGGTGGTGCCATTCGGCCTGCAGAGAATGAATTGTAATGTTTTTTATTTTTCACTAAATAAACAAAAGAGGACCTCTGAAGATATGGAAGATACACCAAAAATACTACATATTGCCATTGAAGTGGGATAGGATAAAGAAATTATACATTTTATACATATTTATACAATGTATAAATTTATTAATTTATTTTAGTTTATTATTTATTTTAATTTTATACATTGTATATATTTATACAGTATTATACATAAATATTGCCACTGTAATGGAAGAGGATAAATAAATGACAATAGCAATACATCCATTAAAAGGATTTCTCTGCAGTTTTTTTTTTTTTTTTAAAGCAGAAAACAACTTTATGCCAATAGCCAAATATTGTCTCTTTTGTAAATTAGGAAGTAAAACACTTCCACACCTCTGTCAGCAAACTAGGGGGAAAAAAACCCCAATTATTTACATTCTTGAGGTATACTGAAATTTATGACTGAAAAGCATTATACAAGCATGATATATTTATTTTGACATGCTATTCAAAATTACCTATGCAGATTTTGCAGTTAAGATCAAAGAGATGATTTTTATGTTGACTTGTGGTGTCTGGAGATGCAGATTCATTTACTTCTTTATCTTTTTCAGCTTCCTCTGACTTCTCTAACAACTTCATATTAGGTTCCTAAGAAAAGTCAAACACATTTGAGTTAGTCTTTTTTTCCCCTCTGTCAATATTGCTATTCATATTGCTTAAATATTTTATGGTACTTTCTTCCCTTCAAGACACAAAACTCTCCCTTCAGCTGTATAGCCTAAAAGGTTACCGCAAAATCTACAAATGCATTAAAAGAATGAATTGGTTTAGAGTATTTTCTACTATTGCCAAAATACATCATACAGTCACAGACAACTTGGTGCGAGGAGGAGGGAATACCCAAAAAAACCCACCCAAAACCCAGGAGGCCCAGGAGTGAAAATCAGTAAGGATTTAAGAAAAAAAATAAACTTAAACCAGACCTAACATATAATTACAGATATAAACAACCAAATCATATACAAACCACTTTACAAACATATTATCTATGAACTAAATACACTGTGTTGCCATGTTTTCTTTTCTACCTGAATTTCCATGACTTCCTCTTGTTCTTTCATTGGTGTTTCACTTTCAATTTCTATTTCTCCTTTGTGAGTAATTTTTGTGATAGGTCGTCTTTCAACTTCCCTCTGTTCTTTCTCGATCATTTCAATTGTCTGTAAAAACACGAAGTTATGTATATTTACTTCCACAACTATAACAACAGAAAATAGGACTGCAATTAGGAAACCCTCTGGGAAAAAAGGAAACATTCTTATTTTGCAAGTGTCAAGCAGCAGGTATAGTTTCATCTACAGTGTAATCAGTACTGATCAGGCATGTATTTTAAACAAGTTATAAAGCAAGACCTTCACCATTGCATTTAAAGACAGGCAATTCTGATTTCCAAGAGCTAAAGAAAAAAATGCACCAACTCTTTTCCCATAATGATAGGGACAGTGTAGCACATACATACAGATTTGTATCATTTTTCCTGAGCTTGTTTTTGAGTACATAAGCCTAATGCTCCACCTCAATAAAAACATTTAAATGTATTCTTAGATCAGCACTGCTGTTTTGCTCTGTCTCAAAAAATAAAACATAAACCATTACTTCTAAATTGCTTCTTTAAGCACATCTCTGCTTCTTAAACCACAAACAGTTTGTGTTGGCTGTCCTCAATATTTCAAGTCTGGTTTCATAAGGAAACAAGGATTCTACGATTGCTTTAACACTCTGCCAAATGACTACAGTTACTTTTGAACACACTGGGGAAACTTCAGAAAAAAAATCAGTAAGTAGCAGTCTCAAAGTTTTGCTTAAATAGGAAAATAAAGGATAGTGTCAAATGACACATTGATATTTATTTTATACATTGTATTCCATTTCAACTTCTAGAAATTTTTAAGTATTTCTCTGAAATATTTAGGACCCTTCAGTAATTTTTAAGCAGCTTATCCTTTTGTTTTGAAGTTGCAGCAGCGGAATACTGTTTTGTATGGTCTGTTTTCAGTATTTTATTGATGTTTCTAAAAATAAATGTAAGATGTAATACAAAAGATAGGCTTTAGATAGCTACATGATAAACTTTTCATGCCTTTCTAGGCCCTCAAAACAACTTTGAGATAATAGAATAATTCAACAGCTAGTTTTGCATAGAAACTAGCAAAAAGTTGTCATAATTCATAAACAGATCTAGTCGCAATATGCAAAGAAAAGGAAATTAAAAAATAGGAATAATTAATATTGCAATGCAAATTGCAGTCTCTAAAACAGCATTCCACTTTACTCAATCAGTTATCACTGAACATTCTTTCATTCTGAGCACAGAGAATTCAAGAGGATGAATTTCCATCTATTCTATGTTACAGTACCTACTCAATTTTTTATCAAAAGTTATCTGATATAACCCACAATTCCTAGTAACATAAAACCCAAAAGCAAAACGCATACCAGTTAACACTACCCAAATTTAGTACCTTGGCATGGCATATAAATGGCATGGCATATAAATACCATGGCATATAAATACCAAAGATTCTACCAACACAAACCCAGATGTTGTAAACTTGAAAACTTGATGCTGTAAACTAAACATTTCTAAGGAGCTGTAGTTAACTATCATTGGAATAACTAACCAATAAACATGGTAATATCTAAGAAAAAGGCATCTTCTATAAAAATAATACAGCTCCTTACATTCTTGATTCTCATTCTAAACTGTCAACATAGCTATATAGTGTGACTTTCTGTTTCAAGAAAGGTAATGCTCTAACTAACCTAATAAACTTCCTCCACTTTGGTGGGGTTTTGTGGGTTTGGTTTTTTTTTTTTGTGTTTTTTTTTTTTTTTTTTTTTTTTTTTTTTTTTTTTTTTTTTTTTTTCCTTTAGACTCCTTTTCAGACTGGCAGATCAAGTTTTCAGCTTCAGGTTTACTTCCTGGTGGGTGAACTGTCATGCTCCATCAGTATGTAAGTTAAAAACACCACCAGTTCAGTTTGGTTTGTCCAAAGAGATCTCTCTCTTTCTAAGAAACCAGTGTCTATTAAGCTCCAGCTAGACAGAACTTTAAAATCTTGTTGGATATAAGGACAAAGAAGCCTTCACTCTTGAGACAGAAGAAAGAAAGAGCAAGCAGCAACAAAGCTGCATGGCAAAGGAAAATGCATGGTTTCCCCCTTTCAGGAATTTACTATACTACTTTCACTTCTGTCCCAACAACCCTTCTGGGTTTTGAATACTAAATAAATTACAAAGATCCTGTTGATCAGAGTTGGTCAGAGATGGTTTGTGCAACATGCATTCTGTTCTTTCTACATACACTTAACGTGAAAATGGAATTTAAATATGCTTAGGCAGTCAACTAAACAACATAAGCTGACAAATCTCACATGTCTGTTTTCCCTCTGTCTCCAAGCAGCCAGTTCTTTGGAAGCCAGTTCTTCTGGGCTCATTTTTATTAGATGGTCTGGAGTAACCTCTCCTTTCAGTACTTTCTTAAATAATATCTAGAAGAAAGAAGAAAAGTTAGCTATTGCTATCAAAACAAAACCAGCTTATAGCAGGAAATAAAGCAGAGAAGCAAAATACAACATACTCTGTACAGCTATATGGATCATGTGGTTTTGTCATCTCCCACTGTAGCAAGCGGTACTAGATTTTACAACATTAACAGTTTCATTACAGAGCTCCATTTATTCTACACAACAGGAAGTATCTACATATACCCTTAACGATCAGATGTATAACTAACTATTGTTCTAACAGAGAAAGTGAGTTTATGTCCATTGCAACAGCAACTTGGATTTTTTGTTTTTATTTTTTTTTAAGGTACAAATCTGTATTATATAGCAGAAAGAAGCTAGTATTAAGAGGATGCCTAAGCTTCTTGACTGGCTGATGTGAACTCCTAGGGTAAAAAAACCCCACATAGCTTAGTATGACCAAAGAGAAGCCAGAGACAGAAGTCAGCCTGTTCATATAATTTACAGTTGGCTAATTAAAATAGTAAGATACTATAGACAAAGCAATTTGATCAGAATAACTAATAAAAGGACAAAAGATGGAAGTTGAGGAGGTATGATGTTCAGTAATGGGTTCACAGAAAGCAGAAAAGAGTGAAGATCAAGCTTGAGAAATCAGGGTATGAAAAATGCACAGTGAGAGAAGCTACTAGAGAGAAACAAAAGTTAAGTAAGAAGGAAAAAGGTATGAGAGGGGGCAGGGACACTCGAACAACAGATCAGTGGTAAAAACAAACACTTAAACTAGGCAAGCTATAACCACCACACCTCGAAACCTCACTACAAAAAGTACACTGGGAGCAAGGAGCTGAAGAATTAATGATGGGGAACAAGGGAAAAAACACAGAGAACACTGAGTGCGCAAGAGGATAAACAACATCAAAGAGATGAGGAAACCTACAGAAAAAATAACTAACGAATAAATTGTGACAGGACTAATGATGTATCTACATACAAGACTGTTCCTTTAACCTACAGCAAATAAAGGATTTATCTGAAGCACAACAGGCAAATAATACATACATTATTTTTAGGATCTTTTAGGTTGAACATTAAACTTCTGTATTTGTTCTTATACTTTGAGTCAGTGTCCCGAAAAAAAGAAAATAGCTCTCTCTCAATCCTTGTGGCAACTTTTGCTGCTCTCTCCTCAGGAATCTTTAAACTGGAGTCTGTCAATCTGTGAGAGAACACAAGGACAAAAATTACCAAATGCTTCCAAATAATTAATTTTTTTTCTCTGCCTTCCAAAAGAAAATAATTACAAACACAAACTAATAATTCCACTTAATAATATATCTTTACCTTTTCATCAGAATTTCCTTAAGAGACTGCTTGACACTTTGTCTTATCTGATCAGCAGAAGGTTTGGAAGGTGGCACAGCTGGCAGGTGTGTTGCACTAATAGATCCTTTCTCACTTTTCTTTTTCTTGATTTCTTGAACACCTAGCAAAACACAAAGAGTTAAAAACTGTAAGCTACTCAAACCACTGCTATAAACTTTTACTATTGCTTGATGTCACAAAGTTTTATTTTTAAACTGCTAAGAATTAACCTTGAAGGAGAAGGAACAGACACACAGGGTGGTTGTGTTGTTTTTTTTTTTTTAATTTGGTTTGAATTTTGTATGACGTGGGTTAACCCTGAAAAAATTTCCTTAGCAGAAACAAACAGGACTTTTGCCCTTTGACTTAGTATTTTCTTCTAGACTTAACTAAGATGACCAGTGCTTATTAGCTTGATCTTAAGTAGGACTTTTGACTCTGAATTTTTGTAAAAGTATAGATTATTTTTTCCAATGAGTAAACTGAGAAATAGTATTCTGGGAAATACTTATCATAAGCATATTGAATTTTACTTTAAAACAGTGGTTTTCATTAAACTTAGCATTTCTGTATCAGAATTATTAGTTAGTCATCAGAATTATTTCAATTATGATAATCTCAGCTTCTGACTCAGGTAACAAACGCTCTTAAACAAGGCCATTACAAGGTTTGTGTCATAAATAATACAAATAATGGAAATATCTAATCAAATTAAAATTGTTAAAGCAAAAAATCCAAATTTCTTCAAACTTTAATTTTCAGAGTGTCAATTGAAAGCTCATTTGTCTCACGACATGATCAGAAGGCAGCTGCCTTCTATTTATGAAAGCAATGGGAAATAAACAGTATTAATTTATTACTTTCTACTCTGAAAAAAAACCCCAACAAACTGAAGACTGATAAAGACCTAACTTGAGTGTCTGATGGTAAAAAGAAGTATTTATTTACTATTACCTATTGAGTGCAACTCAAAATTAATTAATACCAGAAGCAAACTAACTACATTTTCAAGTAGCTAGAAAAAGACTATTTTCTTTTGGGCAGACTGTGTGGTTGGATCGTCACCTCTGTCATGAACGTGACTATGATGCCAATCAAAATTAGTGATTTCCCCTTCCTCACCAGCAAAGTGGTATAGACCTGAGACAGCTGTTTATGACCTAAAGTATTCATATGCGAAGCTTGTTAAGCAAAGCAGCTCTAATAATGCTTTTATTTGCTCAATATATTTTTTTCCTCATCTCCTCCTCAGAAGGAAGATGAAGAACTGGAGTGAAACCTTTCAAAAATGTAGTCTAAGGCAGTCAGGGGAAATGGAAAACCTCCACATTTCAGCAACATTTTGGCAAAGCTTCAACCTCTGAAAACACTGTTCTGTCACAGGGAAGCAATGGACAAGATTAGCAATAAACAATGCCACCATAATTATAACTCAAAGCAGTTAAGTGATTAAGACAAATATGCTGCTCAATAATTTTCTGCTAAGTGTCTTAAATGAGACTGCCAATCCTGCCCTCTGTTAAAAATAATTTTTAAGATAAACTGCTATTCTGAAATCGTAATTGTAAAAATCTTCTTGTCATCTCCTAGTTCAATGAACATATTTTAGAACAATTCAGTTATTTCATGGATGCCAAAGACTCATTTAACTCCATGTAATTTGCAGTATAAAAGGATGTCAATTATTTTGTGACTCAGAATTTCAAAGTTGAACAACAAGGTATCTGAAATCTAAAAGATACCATTCAGTATAAAATACTTACATTTAGATTTACCTTTAACCCTGAACTTTTCAACTCTTTTCTTCCGCTAAAAAGAGTTTCTAGAATGCATCAGCACTGGCAAAAGACCAGAAGAGCTTCTTGTCTTTTTTTCTTTTTTTTTTTTTTTTTTTTTTTA
>JAAGAY010144395.1:56599-100913 GCA_011801015.1 Ardeotis arabs | reverse complement strand
CACTGGAACAGGTTGCCCAGAGAGGTGGTGGATGCCCCATCCCTGGAAATATTCAAGGCCAGGCTGGATGGGGCTCTGAGCAACCTGATCTAGTGGGGGATGTCCCTGCTCCTTGCAGGGGGGTTGGACTAGATGACCTTTGAAGGTCCCTTCCAACCCTAACCATTCTATGATTCTAAAAGGTTTGTGGTTTGGCAACAGTAAGCCATTGTCACCGAAATCCACAAAACTGACTTTGATTTCTAAGACCTTATTCTTTTCCAACTGTAGTGGTATAAACCTGGAATAAGTTCATTCAAATGGAGTATTGTTGAGACAAAAGCACTGGCATCTCAGCAAAAGTTTGCTCCAGGTTAGACCCTAAAATATAGCCAGAAAAATGTTGTCATTGCCTACTGAGTTCATTTTTTTAAGTAATCCAAAAAGTTTGGATAGTAGAAGGTAGAAGTACTATTTAATTTCATTTCTATATGGGCTGAGCAATGCTGAGAAAACCAAATGTGTTTTTAAGGTTGGATCATTTTTTTTCAGTTTAAAACCAGTTTAATGTGTACAATCCATTTTGAGACCCATTTCTGCAGAAGTTTCCTTTTCTACTAAGTTTTTGTTTTCATATCCTACATTTTAAAGAAGACTAAGTAGATCAAAAGTGTTACAAAACTAAACCTAAAATGAATCATTTTTTTCAGGTCAAACAAATTATCTGGGATGACTTGGAGTGTTTTGTTCCTTTCTTAACTGAGAAAAACAAAAACATTTTGAGACATCCTGTTGTCATGGTTATTTCCAATTCAATCAGAAGGAGAACACTGTTCCCATTAATTTGCCAGGCTGATTCACAGAATTCAGAGAGGCATCCAGACTTTGCTGGTTCTTTCTCCCCAGAATATTCAAGGCTCATCTAGATTGGGAAGAACTGCACAAAAGAAGAGAAAGGCAGTGAAAGGATCTTCAGAGGAAGAATATAAAGTGCATCTTGGTAGATTTGTGATTGTTGGATGCTGTTGAAAGGGATCATTTTGCAATAAGGCAAATGGGTTATGCAGAGCTCCATGATGGACACCACTACGGAATTTGTCTTTAGTGTTTTTTCACTTTGGAATTAATTTGTTTGCAGGCTGGGTTAGGATGGCTTTCAGCATCAGATCTGTCCTTAAAACTCAGAACAAAACAAAAACCAGGGTTTGTTAAGCAAGGTGTCTCTTTATCTGGGGCTGTTTTTAGCATGCACATGTAAACAGCAGTGTCCCAAGAGAAACTGATTTTGAGAGACCTGGTGTCCTTGTGATGTTTCCAAATAAAGTAGGATGCCATGACTTTCTCAGAAGCACTGGCAGGAGATATAATTAAAGCATTATTTGTTACTTGTGCAGAAAGTTTTCCAGTCCATTAGAGAAACAGTGCTGCTATTGTCCTTCTAGCAGAGGGTGCGCGCTCAAAGGACAGCGGAGTGTAACCTAATCAAAGAGAACAGAAATGCCATCGTCAGAGGTGTATTTGGGAACTGACACAGTAGGATGCTGCTGCTGTGTAGCCAAATACACACCTGAGCCTGTTCAGCCTTCCTCTCGCTCAGGGCAGAGGGTGGGAAGGAAAAAAGCTTGCGTGCAAGCTGGGGAGGAACAGCTGGCTGCTGGCAATGTCCCTGAGGAGGGTTTTTTTCACTTGCCTGTCAGGCAGTGTAGCAACTGCCAGCCACAACCTGCAAACAGCCACCCAAAATGCTGCTGGCCAGGCCCTCCTGGAGAAGCCATGTTTGCGCCCCATTGCCATGGGACCTCTCACCTGCGTGACCACGGGAGAGAATGTGGCTGCACACATCCTGGTGGGCATGCAAGTGCTTGTGACCTTCGCACCAGTGGAAACCCGCCACCGATGGCACACACAGCCAGCGGCTCTCTCCACCCAGAGCATGGAGTCTGTGCTGGAAAATTGCCCGCTCCCAAGTTAACCAACCAAGTTAAGTTAACTTTATCACGTTAAGTCAATTTATTACACTGGCAAGTGAACAGCTTGCTTTTGGCTGAAGCAAAACATCTTAAACCTGGGGGTAAGAGGAACACATTTATCGCTGGCCTTCACCCTCAGGAGCCAGTGGCATGGAGCAGACCCGCAGGCGGGTTTGGCTGTGAGATGCTGGTGCAGGAGCACTGGCACCTCCAGGTTCCCACTCCCTTCTCCACTTGGGCCAAGCCTCTGAGTCACCACTGCCTCTGTGTCTCGTGAGGTCACTTACCTGCAGGTAAAACCCGAGTACTCTGATACCTTTCTTACAAAGTGGGGTTTCTCATTCTATTTATAAGTGTATGTAACACACACAGAGGTGGTACTAGCAGTCATGTCAAAGATATTTGCTTAGTCAGACTGAAGAATAGCAAAAATATCTTTGAAAAAACCCCTCCAGAGAAACACCAGCAAAGTATATTTAAAACAATTTAATGAGGACCTGCTACCACTTCTATGTTAATTGTGGTGGTTATACATATAGCTTTTATCTATCAGCCACGTTTCATTTTGTGAACACTGAAAACATAGAGGTTGCATTTTTAATTCTTAACACAAACTTGTGATTTTCAGTGACTGTTTAAGAGAAGAAATACTCCTTTTTTTTGGCCATTCCCCCTCTATATCACCAGAGCTACTAATAACTCTTTAATTACAACTGCAGCATAATATATTTTCTTATTTTGGAGTACATACTGATTATAAGCTTGAGTTTGACATTTTCATGTTTTTCCTGTTAGGAAATCAGTAACAGAAAAATCAATATAAAGGGGGAAAAACTCATACCATATATAGATCTAAACACACTGATTTGTCCAGTGTATCTACTTGGGTATACATATAAAAATACATTTAACTAAAATTCAGCACCAAGCTTTTATATTACAAGCTTTGAATATTAGTGCCTGTTTATCAAACAGGCAAGACAGATGGGACAGTAATCAATTTTAACTAGCATATGTAACTTTACCTAATTTATTTTGGTGTATAATATGACGGTACTGTTGCCTCAGAAAAACTGATATTTCACTGATTAAGTTGTTTTCTTCAAATGGAATTACAAACAGCAACTGAGGAGCTGATAATCTAATTTATCAAAATCTCTTATAGTTTTAATTCTTAGGACTCTGTGTGTCATTTGTCACTGAATTATCCCAGCACATAAGCACCACGATATGGAGTTGTCATTAAAGCACTAGAGTTTGGACCTGGAAGCTCAACCACCAAGGGATCTAATTGTCTCTCTTTCTTTGAGACAAGGTATATGGTTTTGTGTTTCTGGTTTCTCTCTGGGTTGCTCTGATGAGTGGTAACAGATAAGAATGCAAAAGGTAACATTATTTGGTTTTAGAAATGATCCCTGGGGGTGAGTGTTATAAAAAGGTGTACTGTCCTCCATAAAAAGTCCCTGGCCAATGTCTCTCTGCTTTGAGACCTTTGCAACTACCAACAATTACATCCTCAGTGCAATTACATCCTCAGTGACAAGAGATGTTTATAAGTTTATGATTAAATCCAGTGCATTTCCCTGTCCATTTTGACATTTTGGACCGCTGTCAACTTGGAAGAAGGAACGCTGTCTGTTGAATTGCAATGAGTATATGTAACCTGTTTTTTTTTAATAAACCTACGGTATATGGACAATGCTTTCCCTCAGGGGAATGTTCTCATCAGCTTGATTCATGGAAAGTTATTCATCTCCCTACCTCAAGGAAAGAATATGTATCTAATTCCTGAGAACAGACTATTACATCACATGTGAAAAAATGGTTCAATGTGGGGTAAGGTTGTGAGAACTTCCAAAGGCAGTGAAGTTCGCCATGCAGTCAGACGCTGTTCAGATGAATTTCCTTTGCATCTATAAGAAATACTTCACAATTAGCATATTATGAACATTCTAGTCCTGTGAGATGACTTAATACTGTTGGCCTTTTCCACCTCTGATTTTGCTTGAAGAGCAAGTTACAGCAGATATTCTTGCATTACTTAACTAATTGTCATCACTTGCTTCATTTATTCCATGATATATGTGGTATCCCATGAAAGGCTTGTAAAAGTGTGTTTGCACATCATTATTATGGGATACTGATGTCAAACTGGGAAAATGCCATGAGGTAAATGCTTAATAAATTATTGACCTCTGAGAAATGCATTATACAAATAGATTATGCATACTTGGATGTATATTACGTATGAAAAAGTGCTATATGAGCTTATTTGGCCTGAATACTGTTAAAGACAAAGCAAACAGACATGACAGTAATTTTTCTGAAGTACAAGATACAAACTGATGCAATTATTTTTGTGAAAAAAAATTCACTGTGACTGGAGCCTTTTGATGTGGCTGAATATCGTTCTCACCTGATACTGCCCGCCCTTGTCTGATCTTAAGTGTGGATCAGAGAATCTTGCTGAGGAGTTGGCTAGAGTACCAAGAACATTTCAACACAATATCATTTGAATATAAACTGTGTTTTTGTTGGCTTCTAAGTGCCTGATTATCTTTCTGAAAAAGAAATAAAGCTTAAACTGAAATTTGCAGAAACTGTATTTTCCTCTGCATTTTCCACCCTTGTAACTTCCGTAGATTAGGAAAACTTAAACTTTTAGGAAAGCAAAAGGGAAAATACTTGTTGTGTGATTAAGGTATTGGCTTAAGACTTAGAATTTATTTTGAGCAATCCCTTCCATTTTGCCTTATACCAAACTCTTTCTTAGTCTGAAGAATGAGAATAAAGCCCTGCTCTGCCAACAATCGCTGTGTGGTTTCTGGGAAGTCACTTAGACATGTGTTCATGGAGGTGAACAAGTGGATCCAAGCTAACTCAGTTTATGCTTGGAGAAGGGTGGATGTTACCTGGAAGTTGGAAAGCTGTGCTAACAGTATACTCTGCTTGCCCTGAGAAGCCTTGTACTTACAGGCTGGGTTTATTAGCTTGAAAATAAAGTAATAACAACAGGGCATCAGTCCAATATGGCTCAGAGGAGCTTCGGTCTGTCCACACACATCCATGTTAGTAAGACCTTTATTATTCTGGACTAGGTGCTCACGGGGAACATCTATGTTTCAGAACTATAATTGACCCATTTAGTGCCACAAATCCAAATGTGAATTTCTTAAAGTCTTTGTTCAGCTGTGGTCTCATCCTGGAGTTGATTAATATCCACAAATGTTCTTCTGGCTCCTAAAGGTCTGCTTGGTGTGCCCAAGACTGCCTCAGACTTGAAAACACCGAGTCAGGAATTTCCCTTTCCATCTAACCTGCAGAGCTGGACCAATGGGTATGTTCAGCACATTCCTATTCAAACAGCCTCTGCTCAAGGCATTCTCTGGAGCAAAGGAAGACGGTCCTTTTCATCCGGAACCTCACCGGTTCATGTACTGGTTAGATATATAGACTGTCTCTGTACATCAGTCTATATTGATGATTAAAGATGCAGTATTCATCTCAAAATTAGATTTCCCATCCTCGTTTTATCTTGCGACTTGTCTTTTTCAGCATTTATTGCAATGAGGATGGACATGGGCAGTGGAGGGGATTAGAGTGTCTTGTGGCTGCAGTGATGGTAGTTGGGCAGTCAGTTGGGAGGTTGAAGCACTGGGATCCAGTACCACCAGGAACAGGATGGCATTGAACCCGAGTCTTTCTTATCATAAGCAAAAGCCACTAACATGTCACAATATGTTTTAAAAAAAAATTTTAAAAAAAGAGAAGAAGAAAAATGAGACTGACCTCTTGACCTGAAGGGGAAAAAAAAATAAATATGTGCTTACCTCAAGAAAATCCTTAGATTCTGTACAGAAGAGAAGAGCTTCCTCTGTAAACCTAAAGTAACAGGGATGTAAGGGTGACTGATAAGGATTCAGGAAGCATCCTTGTCTTCACTGTTTCTTCTCAGCCACTTTAAGACATTTCTAACACTGATGATCACATTCTAAGGATCCACACTGCAGAGAGATCCTGGCCTTTATCTTTAAAGGTAAGATACTAGCTGGAGAAATACGTTCTGCACTAATATTTCAAAATTACCTCTGGGGGTTCTACTTCCCTGTCAAATGGTAATGATAGCATCATCTTATTCCATAAGCAAAGATGCTTATTCCATTATCTCCATTATTACTGAGTTCCTGAGTGTAAAGAAGGAAAGGAAATATATGCTACAGGAAAAGCCGTTCTGGTTGCAGATTCTTCTGACAATTGGAGATTTCCTCAAGAATCTATCAAGTAATGTGGACTATAGCTTTAATAAGGAACAGCTTTTTTTTCCTTCCCTCTGCTGGCCACTTAAACATTTGATAGTTTAATACGGTAATAGAATCTGGAAAATATATGAAAGCTATTCAGAGAATATATGCTTGTTATGTCCCTTGTTGTATCATTATTTTCTACATCACTATGGTTACTGTGTTAAAAGTGTAGATTTTTTTTCTCCTTTTGTAACTTAGCAGAATAGTGGATAAATATTTACTACATAACATAGAAACTAGATCTCCAAAGGTCTTTAAAACAAATATATAATGATAGAGTATACTCTGCTCTACTGATTTACACATCCAAACAAACATTCACTGCATGAATTTCAGTCATTTCTATGTTAATTTCATGATAGAGCTAAAAGGAAAAATTCTGCTCTGCAGAGGCTGTAAATTTATTTCTTTCATTTTCCTTTGATCATATCTAGGGTCTTTCTGCATACTGCATTGTAAATCTAAGTCCAGAAACTCCTAGGATAGTCAAATGCATGCAAGCTGATTCAATTTCTGGTGAAATGAAGAGAAAACACAAGCTGAAATTTATTCACTAATATAAAACTAAATAAATAATAGATCGACAAGGTAAAACTGTATTTCTTTCTGTGTGTTTCCTTGGTCTCCTGTTCTTCAGCTAATATTAATATTTCTCTGTGACAGTGGCTTGGTCAAAATCTCAAACATACAACTGCATCAGTTCCACAAATGTGTTTGTTACTTTTGATTAATACTTAAAGTAATCCCTGTGTGCAGACCTTGGAGCACTCAGCACCCACTTGGTTCTTTAGCAGGCTCAGATATGACTTTACCTTCTAGAAAGGGGCACTGGTTTCTCTTTTTCTGCCCTGTGTTCCGCCCCTGACTTTGTAACACATTTTTGGCCTGATTTCTAACACAGCTTAGCTTCTAAACTCTGTTGAAAGTCTGACGACGCACCTCTGCGGCTCAAATGTGAGCAGAACCCACTGCAGAATCCAATCTGAAAAACTTTGGTGTTGTTGGCAGGAAAAACCAGCTGCTTAACTCTTGGGAAGCTGCCTCCTTTGGAGGTGATGACAGTGCACTGCTCCCGATAGTGGCAGCATTAAGATCAGCGTCCAGCTGTATGTTCCTCTCTGATCAGCAAACTGGAGGGTTGGCCGTTTGGTTCTGTTAGCAGGCAGAAACACCAAGTATCAGGTATCATTAAAAGATACTTCTTAGTCTATGAGTGCTTTCTCCTTAAGAAAGTAGCAAACAAAATACCACTTCTGGCAAACTTCCTCTCTTCTACTGTCCTTCCTCAGATTCATGCTTGTTCTGATGGTGATCTTCTGACTCAGGAAATCATATACATAACAATACTCTGCTCTGAATACGGGGGACAAACTGCAGCTCCTGTTGATTTCAGTAGAAGTTTTGCTAAGACTGAAATTCAACTGGATTAAATCATGCCTTGTTTCGCCTCTGCAGTGGACTTCAGCTGATCTTTTTCCAAATAATCATCTAAACAAAACTAGGCTTGGCTTTGGTAGGTGCATCCCCTAAAGAACCTACTGAGTTGCAAATATTTCTGGAAGAAGCTGTAGGAATGGAACAAAGCTTACTACAAGGGAGGAGCGTGTAAAACGTGCGGGAATCTTCATGTGTTGTCATTTAGTATTAAGTCATAGCTATTGCAGGAGACTGTTTGTGGTTTTCCACCTCATTCCTAAAAGTACTAATAAATCATTTAGAGTGTATAAACTCAACAGCAAACTGTACTCAGCAATACTGTAAGAAAGGACTTACGACTCTATTGACATTAAAACTACAAATAGATAGCTTGTAAAACAATTCACCAACTGAAGATGAGGGAAGACCTATCTGAAAAAAAAACCAATATAATTAGACACTTTTTATTACACTGTGCTTGCGTAATTCCTCTGCTTCAGTAAGGTTTTGAACAGGAAGGAAGATGGCCTTTGTCTGCAGAAGTGCAGGTAATAGTACTGACAGCCACTAGATTTGAATATTTTATGTTTCATCACAAACAACATAGTAATAATTAAGATGCAACAAATGAGAACAGCTGGACAACACCTCACATCCTGTTCTCTCCATTTGGGAAATGTTACTGGAATTCAGTTCCTTTTGCATTTTTACAAAACTTTAAATTAAGATGTGTCTTGTGTGTAATCTTAGAAATTTTCTCTTGTACAAGATTACTTTTTTTGCACACTCAATTATTAATTTTTAAAATACAACAAAGTCTCATATTAACCCTCACTTAGCTGGAGGGGGTTACTACCTTTACTCCAGAAGAGGGCAATTTTATGTCAATGTGTTTTCCAGATGGGGCAATCACGAATACTCAAAAGCTGTCTCTATGCAGAATAGAAGACTAAGGACATAATTATTTAGCTAATTTTCTTAAATGGCTGTCTATTTCCTCTGCTATTTTGAATTAGTATTGTTGGGTTAAAATTTTAAGGTGAGTCTTTCCACATTGAACAAGAGATCTTCACCTACTGAAGCCTGTGCATGAAACAGAAACATCTACATCCATTATTTTTCAGAAACATTTCTAGCTCTCATCTGTCTGAAGAAGGAATTTGAAACCAAAGAAGTGCAATATCAAGGCATTCTCCCTTTTAAAAGTATTCTTCAGACAATGAGGGGCATGACTCCGGACTTCCGGTCAGCTGGGGTCGTAATGCTAAATTAACAAGCTTTTGCACTTGAAATATTCTGTAAAATGGTAAATGGAAGAGCTTACTTTCCTTGTATCAGTACTCATGCACACTCTCTGAGGACCACTTCTAGAACAGAGGATGGCCTGATGGGCCTAATGTACAAACTTTTTGTCCACAGGGACTTTTTATAGCTGCAGTTAACTAGTTTTATCTCTCAGCAATACGCATAAGCTCTGGCATGAGAGGGGTCACCTATCAAAACTTGACTAGCCTTTATTCATAAGCTGCTAACATAATGGTTTTGGTGATGGGCTGAGTGATCATTTTTGTTGTGCTTTTCCACAAAGGCCTTTGCACTGCATCCGTGGATATTCTGAAGGAACCAAGTGCTGCCACAACTTCTCCAGAAACCCCTGACAATGCAGTACAAGTAACAGCAGTGCTGAGGTGCACTCCTGGAAGTTATGCAAGCACACAGTGAGTGCCAGTATCAGAGTGAATATATGAACTCATACATTATCACGTAGCATGGCTACTGTTTTTACAAGTGGGCTAAAATAGGAATGTGGACAGCTCAAGCCTGCGAGACAGGAAATCTACTCTGTACGCTTACTCTTAATGCTGAGGGTCTTCAGTGCTTTTGGCATTAGTAAGTTATGCCAGCTGTTTGTCCAGATGAATGCAGTTACTAAATCGCTACAGATATAAAACTAGCCATCTGCTGTAAATCCTTGATTTTCAGGATCTGATTGGGATCTGATTTGCAGAATATCAGGGAATAAAGCCCTGGAGGGATGAGGGGCCCAAGAAAGTTGGTTAATGTTCAAGATCACCTCCTTCAACCTCAGTAGCAATGCATCCCAACAGAGAGGAAGTCAGGCAAAAACCTGCATGGATGAACAAGGAGCTACTGGACCAACTGAAAAACAAAAAAAGAAGCCTACAGAGGGTAGAAGCAAGGACAGGTAGCCTGGGAGGATTACAGAGAAACTGTCTGAGCAGCCAGGGATCAGGTTAGGAAGGCTAAAGCCCTGGCAGAATTAAATCTGGCCAGGGACATCAAGGGCAACAAGAAAAGCTTCTATAGGTACATCAGGGACACAAGGAAGACTAGGGAAAATGTGGGCCCTCTCCAGAAGGAAATAGGAGACCTCATTACCTGGGACATAGAAAAGATACTCAACAACTGGATGGAAGGGATGCCATTCAGAGGGACCTTGACAGGCTGGAGAGGTGGGCCCGTGCAAACCTCATGAAGTTCAGCAAGGTCAAGTGGAAGGTCCTGCACGTGACTCAGGTAACCCCAAGCACAAATACCAGCTGGGTGGAGACTAGGTTGAGAGCCACCTTCAAGAGAAGGACTTAGGGATTCTGATGAATGGGAAGCTCAACAAGAGCTAGCAATGTGTGCTTGCAGCCCAGAAATCCAACTGCATGCTGGGCTGCATCAGAAGAAGCGTGGCCAGCAGGTCAAGGGAGGTGATTCTCCCCCCCTACTCTGCTCTTGTGAGACCCCACCTGGAGTACTGCGCCCAGCTCTGAAACCCTCAACATAAGAAGGAAGTGGATCTGTTGGAGCAAATCCAGAGGAGGGCCACAAAGATTATTAGAGGGCTGGAGCACCTCTCCTACGAGGACAGGCTGAGAAAGTTGGGGCTGTTCAGCCTGGAGAAGACAAGGCTCCAGGGAAACCTTATAGCGGCCTTCCAGTACCTGAAAGGGGCCTGCAGGAAAGACAAGGAGAAACTTTTGAGCAGGGCTTGTTGCAATAGGACAAGGGGTAATGGCTTTAAACTAGAAGGAGGCAGGTTCAGATTAGACATAAGGAATAATTTTTTTACAATGAGTGTGGTGAAACACTGGAGCAGGTTGCCCAGAGAGGTGGTAGATGCCCCATCCCTCGAAACATTCAAGGCCAGGTTGGATGAGGCTCTGAGAAACCTGACCTGGCTGGAGATGTCCCTGCTCCTTGCAGGGGTGTTGGACTGGATGACCTTTAAAGGTCCCTTCCAACCCAAGCTGTTCTATGATTTTATGATTCTACTATTCTGTTATTCTATTTTATTATTTTCCTTGTATATTCTCTGTGTGTGACAATTTCCATGTTGTTCTAGAAACACAGATATTGAGGTACATGTCCTTTATTCTCTCCTGTTATAAGACTGCAGGTAAACTATATATAAAAAATATCAAGCAAATACAATAATTCAATGATTTTTCCTGCAGTAATTTTAATGCTAAAATAATTAAATGTTCCTTGAAGTTGGAAGCTTAGTAAAAGCATTGCTATGAACTAGATGTAATTTCCATTACCTCTTTGCCTTACTAGTCCTCTTAGTATGTCTTCTAGACTACAATGTCGGCAATATTTTTTCATAACTAGATCCAGCTTAACGTGCTGTAATTAGAGTGCTAACCATTTAAGGCCTGGAAGGAATGTCCTCTGAGGAACAGCTAAAGGACTTTGGACTTGTTTAATTTGGAGAAAATGAGACTGAGGGGCAATCTCATTGCTCTCTACAGCTTCCTGAGGAGGGGAATTGAAGAGGGAGCTGCTGATCTCTTCTCTGTGGGATCCAGTGATAGGATGTGGGGAAACAGTTCAAAGCTGCAGGAGAGGAGGTTCAGACTGGACATCAGGAAGTATTTCTTTACCAAGAGGGTGGTAAAACACTGGAACGGGCTTCCTAGAGCCTGTCAGTGTTGAAGATTCATTTGAACAATGTCCTTAATAACATGCTTTAACTTGGTCAGCACTGAATTGGTCAGGCAATTGAACTAGACAATCTTTGTGGGTCCCTTCCAACTGAAATAGTTTGGTTTTGTTCTATTCTATGCTTTGCTATGCTATGCTATGCTATTCTCTTCTATTCTATTCATTTTTTCAGTTGTAGCAGTAATCCATGAGACAACATCATCAGCAGGGACGATGCTGAAGCAGCCATATCTTCAAATATTTAACCACACACTTGTCTGTCTAGGACTATGAAAGGGAAATCCAAGGTTAAGCATATGATAAAAAAGGGGCCAGCAAGCCACTTCAGCACTGTCTTTCAGAAGTTACTCCTATTAAGTGCATGGCGCTGACTTTTGCTACTAATTGGCCTGGCATGAATGGGCTCAGGCATACTCTGGTTAGCTTTGCCCATAGACACCCTGGAACCAAAGGTCTTGAAGACTACAGCACAGAAATATTTGTGTGGGTTGCATACAATCCAGTTCAGGCCAAGAAGCAATAGTGCTGGTTTAACTCCAACTAATAAGCCTTTACAAAGTATCTGTAACATTGCACTCTACTGCCTGGTGGCAACCATGGCTGAAATGACTTCACTAGCACGACAATGAGCAGTAGCGAAAGACCATTAGATAATTCAGGCAAATAAGTAGCCCCAGTTCTTCAGAAGGCGCAATCAATTTCCTCTGGGCCAGAACTGCCCTAATAGTATGACCTGTTAGGAAAATAACCGTGTCAATCACAGAAGCCCCACAGAAAGATGTGAAGAATCCCATGAATCAAATACCTCAATTAAAAATACATAAAGCATCAATGACCAAAACATTTGTACCTTGAGCACAGCTCATGCAGATCCTAGTATTTTTAAATCAGAAATGTAATCTATAAAGTTTTGTTGTGGGACCTGCATGTAGAGCAGTGGCTTCCAAAATTTCTCTTTCATGGAGTGCTGATAGTTGAATGAGGAAATTTCTGTTTTGCTCTTTTTCATTTTTACTTCCAAAATAAATATATTTATAAATGACATGAATAATCTGGCAGGTGTTGAAGACAATCATATCATTCCTTTTTCTGGAATTAACTTCAGGTTTTAAAGCAATAGATTAGACTGAAGGTCCAAAGCATGTTTTTTTTCAAAAAGATTCATAATTTCTTACTGTCAGTATGAAAACCAGTGGGAACTGCTCAATGTTTATCATACCACCTGAGAGGGTAAATTACCTGTCTTTCATCGGTGCAGGAAACTGGAGTATATGGTGCCTCTGATTTTAAAACTTAAGGGTTACATTGCCTAAGGTTAGATCTCCAGTTTAAAATAACAAAGTAATAGAAATAATATGAGGTTCAAAATGGCAATAAATACTATCAAAGCAAATTTTGAGGGGCAGTAGGCTCACTGGCAAGTGAGAATGACTTTCATATTGAAGGCAAGTTGAGAAGTGCAGGCTGTTTCTCAGGAAATATATTATCCCCAATCTGCTTCCGCCCCAGGCCAAAAAACTTCAGCAATTTTGGAGTTTGTTTGCCATTCCCAGAATCCAGGGTGGTCATTTACTCCATGGAAGAGTTGGGGAAAGGACATGTTTGCCCTTTTAGAAATTATCTCTTGAGTGCAACGCTAGGAAGCCTTGTGACTCTTGGGTAATACCACCAAGCTTGCTTATCTTCAAGCTTGTTTCATCTCAATTTCTGCCAAACTCCTCCTCCTATTTGCTTTCCAGTGACAGCTGTGAGCAGAAGTTCTTTTGAATCATTCCCTCAGCCGTGTTATGCAGCCAAATGTGCTTATTTCTCAGCACTGCGTGTGCAGGGTTGCCATGATGAATCACAAAACAAAAACTTGACAAACTGAAATCCCAACAGTTATGTTTTCCAGGCCTGAAAGCAAAACATTTAAATTCTGACATGGTCTATCTGGAGGATCAAAAGTAAAGATAGGAAAGCAAAGACCACCTCAAGCTCAGCTCAAAAAGGAGGATTTAGTGCTTTCTTCCCATTTGACTGGAATAATGAGGTCTGGGCCCAAGTCACCAGTTCTAGAACATGGAATACCTTTTGTTTGGGAATAGTTGGCTTCACAGGAACTGCTTTATGAGGGATGTTCAGGATCCATCCTGCTCTGTAGGAAACATAGCTACAGATTTTCTAAGCCTCATTTTTTTTTTTTTCCATTCTTGTCGGGAACCCAGGAATGGCTGCACCCAGCTTTTTGGCGTTCAGAAGGCTCCTAAGAGCAGTGTTTCATTTCTTTAGAAGATTAAATGGTAGCAAGACAAAGAAGCTTCACACTTATATGCAAAATGTTTTTAAAAAGACAGCCACCTCTTTGTTTTATAGATGCATACACTGCAATAAAGGCTCTTTCAGCCATGTTGGAACTTAGCTTGCTAGTCATCTTTGTATAGGTTGTTTGGCCCTATTAATAATTTCTGTGAATGAACACTGTCCTCATTTTAACCATGTGTTCATGAGAAGGCCATTTTCTGCCAATATCATGAAAAGTCTATTATTTCTTGCAAGAAAGGCAAAGATCAACATGATGCAAAAGAATGACTGTCCCTTATTCTTTATTATTCTGGCATCCAAGTCAACATATTTCCTCTTTTTATAGACTATTTTAAAGGACAGATGTTGGGGGTTTGGTGATTTTTTAAATACTGGACCACCTTATTCACTTAATGTGACTCGTCATTCACTTAACGTGACTCCTCATTCACTTAACGTGACTCTCATTCACTTAACGTGAATTAGGAGTTCCAAGTTCAGGTGTAAGAAAGTATATTGCAACATAGTAAACTACCTAACTTGCTTCTACGGCCTTTAGAAAGAGAGGTTTGAAATCTCAGTTAAAAAAAACTGTGGAATTTTTTTTTTTAGTGACTGTGGAATAGTTTGTTTTTTTTTTTTTAAAAAAGGGCAAAAAGACAAAGCCCAAAGTTGTTAGCATCAGTGAATTGTGGGAAAAGTGTGTGCAAGTGTGGTACACAGGTATAACGTGATGTGTAGCTAGCTGAAGGCTAGATCTGCACCTCACAGGCATCAACAACAGCAACGTCATAAAATCTTCTCTGCATTTCAGTTGCTTTTGGATCAGATTATGTGTGGTGTGGCCTTGGTTCAAAATAGTAGCAATAATCTCCATAATTAATATTTAGCCCTGGAGGGGAAGTAAAAAAGCTGTCACCCATTACCAAAATTTAAAAAATTATAGTCACAATTGTGACTATATTAAAGCATTTGTGATAGGAAACCTACAATTTTAGTGAATTTAGTGAATTTTTTCTAGAGCAAAAGATAAATTAATGGAGTAAAATGTCAAGTTATATATTAAAAATAAACACCTGGCAAAGCACTGCCACATCTGGTGCACACCACAGTATTTAAATTACATTTGGCTTGTCACTCTGTGTTTCACAGCTGTTACGGCACAGAGGAGGATAATTAAAAGCAGCAGGTTACCATGGTATTTAATCGACTGCTGCTGAACAATTTCTGTGTTTGTGACCTGAGTGAAAACCATCGGTCAAGTTCTGGCTTTGGAAGGGGAAGATAATGTTTATGAGCGACAATGAGTTTATTAAAGACATTTACCTTATGCTCTGGGGCAAGAAGCAAAGACTTGGGAGGACTGAAAAGCTATAGGAATCATAATGTAGTTACACTAGGAAGGTGCTTAAAGGAGAATAAACTCCATCTTGCTTAAAGAGAAATCCAAAACGCATACATTAACATGCCACAATATCAGCTATATCAGCTAAGGCTCTGAATCATCAAATAAAGAGAGGATCACACAGAAAAGCAAGTTGGATACTGACAAAAAAAAACCTTCAAGACTGAAGGAAATTGGTTGTGGTAGTTTCACTGTTTTTCTGGTGCTCTGAGCTCAGGCCTCACCTCAGGTACAAATGGGTTCATTTCAGGATCACAGATGACATAGCAGAGATTCCTCTTTGGTTCCAAGCTCAGGGGGAGCTCAGCAGCCTCCTGTGATGTGCTTGTAAACCTTGGATTTGAAAAGACAAAAACTCGAAGTGGCATGACGGCTGAATCTTTCTCTCTGCCTTGGCAACTGTTTATAACCACATTCCTAGAGAGAAAAGCAACCTTCTCAACTTTGATAAAGACCTATTGTGAGCTTGGGCAATATTCATGTGAATGCTGGGACCTACATGGAAATTCGAAGACTTTCACTAGTGCCTAGTATGGTCCAAATAGATAATGGTAAATTGTGTTTTGTTAATGTCTGTAAATCCCAGATGAGCATTCTTTTGAGTTTATTGAGGTTCCATTCAACATATCATTATTTTGCATCTTCACCTAAAAAACCCACATTTTGTCTCAAGCTAGTAAACACCTCACCTTTCTTCTGTCCTGAAATTGTTCTGATGCAAAGTGGCCTAGGGTAATAGGAAATAGCAGTATGCCACCCACCTAATATTCAGATATTATGTATGAAGCTGGCTATTTCACAAGATATTTAGAAACAAGTATGATTTTGAAGCGCGGCTTGAATTCTT
The DNA here is from genome assembly GCA_011801015.1 of Ardeotis arabs. NCBI lineage: Eukaryota > Metazoa > Chordata > Aves > Otidiformes > Otididae > Ardeotis > Ardeotis arabs. The sequence continues at coordinate 84,752 of JAAGAY010144395.1, read as the reverse complement.
TGTGTTTGTCTTGATTTCTGAAGCTGCAAGATGCAATCATGTCATGTGTTCTTGCTTTTCTACATAATCTGGCAAGTAAGACACTTTTTTTTTAAACTTATAATAAGAACCATGGCTGTCACGTGTCACATTCACCTGTCTCCAGAGGCTAAAGTTTAAATAACAAAAACAAACAGGTAAGAAGGGACTTTGAGTTTCAACTCTGTGATCTGAAAGATCCAGAGCAGGAGAAAACCATGAAGATATAAAAAGTGTCTTTATTTAACTGAAACATTCATGTAAGCATAGCGAGTGAAGTAATTTCATTGGAATTATTTAGCAGGCACTACATGAAGTATCAGCACTCTCCATTATGAGTGGCAGAGATTTCTTCCTCTCCGTGGGTAACATGGCTTCCCCTGACAGGTGAGCAGACTTGATGGAGCAGACACGGGAGGGAGCTTTAGCCCTCACCTTTCCCATTCCTGCCTGCCAGCAAAACTCAGCTGAGCAGCTGCAGAGAAGGAAATGGCCACCAGAGATAATTTCTTTTTTCACGGCAGTGCAATTACGTGCTCCTCCTCACTCCAGGTCATGTCAGAGCCAACAATGATCTGCCTGTGCATTTTCTTCTGTATCCTTCTTTTAAGGTGCCCCAGGCTCCTTACAATATCATCTAAGCTTCACAGTTGATGTTGACAGAAAAAGTAAGCAGTCAAGGATGCATGATAATATTTTGCTTTTACACTGCATGCTGCAAGCATATACTTGGTTTTAGTGGAGGGAGAGAGAATGGGTGTATAATGAGTTGGTAATCACTTGGCTTATTTTCAAAATAATCATAAATAATTTTTGGTTGAGATTACACTAGACTGGTTTTGTGTTTCTTCTCTACACAGTTCTCTTAAGAGACTAATTGCAGACTAGCAGTGCAAAGCAATTATAAAACTGCTAAGCTTTAACTTAATGTGATCCTTAAACATATGTTTACCTATTAATTTTCTCCTGAATAAATTTATGGATTGTTTGGCATAAAGATTTTTTCAGGAATAGTATCTGTGTCCCCACTCACAGCAATACCAGAAATCTGTATCACATGAAATATCAGTTCTCTGATATTTATCACCTTATTCTGTTCTTCTACAGAGCCAATACTGGACACAAAATGTCACGTTGCTCTGTAAGCACAGCGTAAATATCTGGGAACTGACAATCAGGAGAAGATTAGAACAGTACTTTAGTTAGTGCACAGAAAACCCTTAATATGCAGCAAATGTACCTTCATAAGTACTTTGGTAGAAGCAAATCTAAACTGTTCTCTGATTGTGCTTAACAAAAACTGGAGGAGTTTCTTAAGAAAAAGTCCTCAATATTAGTATTTCCAAAACCAAAGATGTTTTCTCTGCTTAGAGCTTTCCCCCTTTTGCACAGATTCTTGTTATCAAATACACATATTCTGCTTGGGAAAGAACAGAAATGTAATGCCATTTAGTACTTTGTGCCTGCTGGGAATAAACCATAATTTGATTTAGAAGAGGGTTCTGGAAAAAGTTAAAATCTTATGTTTGTTTGCCAAATTGCAAAAGATGATATTTCAGATACTTAAAACCAGTCCCTCATCACAATGCTGAACACTACTCTCATGCCTAACTTTGTGAATTAAAAAAATGTTGCATGAAAACAGTTCAATGTATTTTACACTGATAAACCTTTCTTTGCAAATCTTCCAGCGCTAGTATTATTCCCTCATTACTAATCAGAGATATGAAGGCACAAATGATTTTCAGAGGTCACTCGGCAGGAGTGTTTCTACTTAGTTCTTTGCACTGCTTTTACTTGAGAAGCAGTGATATTTTCACTTGTATTTTTCAAATTTTAATTCAATCTCTAAATCTCCTTTGAAGTCAGTAGGCTGAGTTACCAATTAAAATTAATTGCTCTACCTTGGCCTGCATTATTTTATGAGGATTATGGCAAAGCAGGCCGTTAAAATGCTTCAAAAGTAGAGGCCAAATCAAGACAAACTCTACTGCTCATACATAAGATTCCAGTGTGCTTTGCTGAGAAAAGTATTCCCAAGGCCTGCGTGAACTGCACGTGGCTTTCCCTCCACAGATGTGCAGAGTTAATAGCTCTTTGGAGTAAACTGGCCTGTGATAAGGAGGGACGGGGATCTTGGGCTCTTGCGGGAAGGAAAGACAAGCACCTGTGAAATCACTGAAAACTGGATTGAACACTGCAGGCCATCAGCATGAACCAGCAACTGAGTTAATCTCTGCCAGCTCTCTGATTGCCTCAGCTCTGTGGGTTTTGCCAGCTTTCATTCCATTCCATTTGTTTGGCTTTAACTTCAGAGATTGCTATTTTGATCAAATATCTTTTCTTTCTTCCAAACTGTGCTCTTAAATCTGTGCCTGCAGCTCCTGACATTTTTTTCTTTCCATTTTCATGCATTGTGAAGTAGTACATTCAGTCAGGGGAAAGAAAGTGAAGCTTATACATATTGTATCCATTACGTATTTGTAGAACAGGTATTCTACCTTTTTTCTAGTAACGCAAACTAGTGTTCACACTTAGTAGTTTACAATGTCCATATTCAGAAAAAAAAAAAAATGGTGATTTTATTATCTGTGTTTTGAATACAGTGGAATTACACAGACCATCACAGGAAGATTTTAAATTCTTTGGGTCTGACTGTTCCTAAAATAAGAATTCTGCAAATTGACTCTATAAAAAAAAATTGCTAGTAATACAAGGATTTGTGCAATCATGTAAGGATTTCAAGGAACACGCAAAAAGACCAAAAGTTTTATTTGAGCTTCATGCTGGTTTTGTGATGACTTTAAGGCCAAAATCTCATAAGGCTGTATATATCATTGCACATTTTCTGAGTGCCTCATCACACTTCCTTCTGAGCGCTTCTTCACAAAGGGGTGAAAGAGAAAGGGGAGGACTTTATGATCTTCCCTAGTTTAATGAGATCTGTGAAGACTGTCCTTCTTCACACAGAGACAATGGCCGCTACAAGAGCTTCAGTGCAGTCTGCCTTTAACCCCACATCTTGGAGGTTCACCTTGCCTCTCAGATATCAGTTCTGTATGTAAATATTGCATTTAATTTCCACTGAAGTCCAGGCATGTTAAAAGACAGATATGCACCCAAGAACTTCCTCCTCAACTGGGGCTGCAGTGAATATTAGAGATGTTCCCTTCTTTGGCTCTGATACACATGCTTCCTACTGTTTACTGGAAGTTTACAAGCATTATGATTTACACAGTTATGTGAAAATAACTCATCATCATGTGAGGTCAGCTGCTGTTCGAAGTGCCTCTTGAAAAACATTGTGACAGTTGTGTGGTGCTCAAGACTGAAAGAGAGGAGGCTGGACTAGCTTTGCACCACTGAAGAGAGTCATCTGGACTGATCACTGTTGGAAATTTGCACTTACCAGAATGCTTCATTCTGAAACACAGAAATTAGTTCCATTTAACTAAGACTTCCATGACTAATATTAAGCAAAACAAAATTAAGCATAATAAAAGTTCTCAGTCATAAAACCTTATTTTATTCTTCTCCAAATCCACAGCACATATTGTCTCCATAAAGCGAGATACTCAAGCAACTCATTTTTATTACTGTAAGTAGAGAGAGGAACACTAAGTTCTCCCACCACATGGCTGACCTACTTCAGAAATGTCTGCCACACACCAGGAGAAGAGAGTTTCCCAAGCACTTAAGTGGTAGGAGTTCTGAGACAAAAGGGTCTCTTAAGATGCTGGGATCGTAAGTCTGTTGACCGAAAGGGTACATCAGCCGCTTTTGAAAACTTCCTCCTGTGGTAATATCCATGACATTCATTCTGAGTACTGTTGGAAAGCTCTGCGGTACAATCCATGGCCAGAATATTAAAATAGACATTGTTTTGGGTGTCAGGGCGGATAGCCTTATCTCTGTACAAAGCTGCCTGAGATAAACTGAGGAGAGTGAAGGATACAGGTATCTTCACTTTCTAGTGACTAAAAAGTCTTTTTCTTCTAAGAAACATAGGCAAATCTCAGTAATCTCTTCCTTTTGTCACCAAGGATATGCATGCTCTCTCCCTCTGTATGCAACCCTTTTCCCAGGGCTTAATCAGGAACAATAAGGGCTCAGTTCAAATTCAAAGGGGGTCACTCACAAAGTGAATGTCTTGAATATGCACTTTCCCTTTCTTGGGAAAGATAGAACTAACATTTCAGATGTTCAAGAAGGTAATTTTCTCCATTTGGGGAGAAAAAGAAAAAAAAAAACCTGAGAAATAATTAAAAAAAAAAAATTTTAAGGGAAAGTAGCCAAGCAACATGTTGGAGTAATATCTAATACTTAATGGTTGAAACATCAATAGATATTTTACAGTCCTCTTCTTTTTTCCTGAGGAGATGGCATGGCAAGATAGATTTTTCTTCCTTCCTGGAGTAGGACATATTTGCAGATGAAGATAATAAAGCTCTGGGGTAATGTCACTGGTCCTGTAAGGCAACAAAGGCCAGATTAAGGCAGAACTGCTCAGGTGGTGTAAGCCATCCTCCCTCTCCGAGCTCCTCAGGTTACTTCTTCTCTTCAGCTGCTCTGCTACTTAGTACAGCTTTCCCAGCTTTGCCAAGTGTCAGCTCCTCGCTCACATCACATGTAATATTTAGGAATATACAGTCTTTTTAGACATGTGGATCCTTCTAAAACAGACTTCCATTTCTTAGCCCGCAAGTGACTCTGAATTTTAAAACAATCTTTTCCTTCCACTAATAGGAGACTTGTAAGCAGAGATTTTCTCCCTCTCAGCTGTACCTATTTCAACACAGGGCTGGAAGCTGAGATACAATGGGAACAGGCTCACTTAAGTCTGGTTATATGAGCCAGAATTTTGTGTTCCATTACCGCTGCAAACCATAACTGTTTTTCCACTTTGTGGAATGATTCTTCCTTTTATTTTTAGCAAAAATGCCTCGCAAACACAATAAAACAACATATGTAAAATGTTCAGGCCTGTCTGGTAGCCCTTTCTATTTATTTCCTCTTCTTTCCACTAGATACTTACAAGGTGCATTGCATCTCTCTGTAAACTTTTGGAAATTTGTTTTCTCTGTTTGCCTTTTCTTTTGAGGAGGTGCTTTCTCTTTTAGATGCTGGGCACTAGATTTTCATGTGAAAAGAAGCTATTTTTTATGCAGTATATAAAACTGATGAAGCCTTAGAAAGAAGAAATTCCTCATCCTCCTTCCTCCCCTTTTGTCCTTGAAATCCAGATCTTGAGATGATGAGAAAAACAGTTTGGTGAAGAGAAAGGGAGCAAAGGGCCACAAGTGGACATGGCTGAATGTAATCTGGTTGTATACTCACTTTAAAGAGTGCTCAAGTTATTAGCAGGTATACCTCTGACTAATTGTGCCGGGGTGAGCTGTCACTTTTATGCCATATCAAGCCATTTTTCTTTGGAATGAAAAATATATTGTAAAAGACATTTGGTAAGGTAAACAAGCTGGAGGAGCTACAGCAATTTATTAGGAGCCAGTAGTAATTGATGACACAGTTTAAGTGAGGCTTTACTATCCAGTAGAGTTATGATAGTGCCTGAGGATTTGATATGAGGAGGCCACGAGGAGGTGTTAAAAGAGGCACTGGGAGGCTCCAGATTTTCCACAGCAAGAACTCAGGAGGAGTTCAAATAATTAATATTCCATTTTGACATAGGAATAACTTCTCTAGATGCATTGCATTGGCTCTTTTCCCTTTCTCCTCTGAAAAGCACCCTTTTGTTTACTATTTGATTCAAAATTGCAAGGGTTTCTCAGGTTTCTATTCGTGGCTTAACCTAGCTTCTGTTAGTGAGGAGATTCCTGAATATGGCCCTTACTGCTGGCAACTAAGTACAAGTAGTCAAGTAAGACTGAGTGGACTACAAGTAAAAGTGGCTGACACAGTGAGACAATAAGAATGTGGAGACTCGTGCTTCCAAATCCTCTAGGTGTGTAAGGACACACACTCACCTAACCCTTTTTGATGAATAGAAACAGAGAGCAGCAAAGTATACAACTATTGCTGTGCCCTTCAAGGAAGCCAGCCATCAGGCTGCCAAACAGATTGTTCTTTGCCAAGTATTAGAAATCAAAGAGGTTTCATTTCTGTCTATTGGCATGGAGTACAGGCAAGAGAGAGGCATTTGCCTGGTGCAGCCCTGGCTGTAAATATTTTTATAAAAGTGCACTGCGTAATAAGGCACCAAAACGATATCACAGGCAGGTTCCGGTTGCTCTGCCAAGGCTGAAAAATCCACTCACCACCCCAGTGCAGGCATGGGAAAGGAGGTAATGTGAATTGCCACCTCTGGGTGACAGAGTTGTCTGCTCCACCTTCACAGGCTTTGACACCACGGAGGTGAGCTGCTCTAGGGAGACTGTGAGCTGCAAAGCTACCAGGAGACAGAGGCTCCCAAGGGCAGCAGACCCCAGGGGCTGCTGTGAGCTGTGCTAGAGGCTGCAGAGATCTTGCTTGTAAGTAGTCCAAGGAGCCTGCCTGCGATTCTCTCAGATTTGCGCCTTGGGAAATGCAGTTACTGCTCGATCTGGGGAAGGGATTTCTTTAGCACTGCTCTGGCAAGTCCACCTCCACAGTGACCATGGTCACTGTGCTTCTCCATGTGCCAATAATGAATGGACAGGATTCATGTGAGGAAGGCAGAGAAACAAAACATACAGGTAACTCGATTCACTGTGGGACCTCAGTCTGAAAGAGAAACTTTACCTTTCATACTTGTTAAAAGTTATGGGACTTAACATCCCCGCTTTTCCCAGTCTTCCTTTTCTTCCTTCCAAATTGACCTGGCTTGAGGATTGGAGGACTGGGGCAAGAAACTGGAAGGGATTTATGAATATATGTGGGAAGGAGGAAGACCTACTTGCCCTATAAATGGATCTGAGTAGTTGGTGGTGAGTTTTTTAAATTTGGTCAGAGCAACCCCTGGTGGCTTGTAACAGCCTTTACAGCTGTTTAGCGTATAGCAGCTTGCTATAAAAGTGCTTGTGTTAGAAATATCAGTATCAGCTCCCAGCTGGAAATTGTGCTTCAATGAAAGCCAGCTTTCCAAGATTAGAAAATGATCCCACTCTCTTCTCTTATGCCCAACTTCACTATAAAGAACAAACATCTTCCTTGAACAATCATTAGTATTTCCTTTTTATGCTGGGGATATGCTCCAAATAATGTCTTATTCAGTAAAAACAAGGGGCTGCAATTGCAAGTGAGGGCATATCTGGACCCTACTTTGAAGGCTGTGCCAACCAACCAGTGAAGGCAGGTGCAAAAAGTATTGTTATCCCGATTTTATAGATAAGAAACCAAGGCACAGAAAGATTGGTTCCCAATATGAGCTGTGTATGCAAGGAACAGATGAGTGAGGCAATGATCTGTACTTTGTCATCTATGGAAAAAAAAACAAAATGTACGCAATACATTCAGTCTGTTTTGGTTTTATCAAATCTTACACCTCAGAAACAATGTGGAAAACCTGATTACAAGAAGCAGCGTATGGGCAGAAACATTCTGACTATTTCCTGCTGCATTCTGCCTTTTTGAATATTACATACACATGCTTCAGGCATCTGCTATGATCCGGAGAGCTGGTACAAGAAAAGAAAGAGACAGGACCATACCGCAACAGTTGTCTGCTGTGGGAGGAACGCGGTGCGTGAGCTCTCCCTAGTGGGACCGCAAACCCCTGCACCGAAAGAACTGAGGCTGGGCCCGCTGCATTTGCTCCACAGCTTTCCCCGACTAAGTACCTCTACTGACCATGTATTCACAGGGGTCCTTTTCTGACAATTAATTAGGTGCAACGAGGACTAGTGATTCAATGCTGGAACTTAATTGTGAGAGAAGTACAGCTCTGCTTTTGCATGACCTTATTGGGTTTCCTGAAAAATGTCCCTTTCTCCTACCTGCAAGAAAGATGAAATGAATTATACTGTAGCAGCAACTTCCAGTGACTGTAATTAATTTAAATTTTGGTGTACATGAATGCCTTGCAAAGTAGAGATCCCCTCTTTGCCCCAGCATCCAACCGTACAGCAAATGATAGTGCTAATAACAAATGAATCACACTTCTTCCCAGCACTCTGAACCTAGATTTGAAAAAGCCAGTGGCTGGAACTAAGCATGATTTTATATGAAGGGTCAGTCACATAAAACCTAAATGTATAGATACATCATCAAATCCCCTGTCAGTCATTAAAAAACTTGCTCATTTTCAGAGGGAACTGTGATTTATTGATGGTTGTGCAGAGCTCATGGTCATCTTCTCTTCCTAAAACAATGTAACACTTTCGGGGTGTACTGCCTTACAGGGAACAAAACCTGAGAGCGGACAAATTAAGGCAGACACATTAAAGTTAGAAATAAGATATATGTATCAAACACTGCAGACAATTAGTCACTAATCATGAAAGGGGCATATTCTCCGTCTCCTAGAGTTGTCCAGGCAAGTCAGGATATGGTTCCAGAGGTAGGCTTAATCCCACAGCATGTGCTGTTGGAGGCAGTGTAATTGTAACTGCATGGAATTCCTTGAGCTTTATTATGTAGGACTGGCTGGACTAGTTAATGGTCTCTCTGGCTTTAGAACTATGAATATATGAATTACGAAGCCCTAAAGAATTGGATGACATTTCTTATGAGTTATTTATGGCACAGATGTGCTGAAACTGTGCAACAGTTGCTTTCCCAAAATGAAAAAGAAATTACATTTAGTAACTGTTCCCAAACACAACTTTTTGTTCATGTTCTTCATAATTAGATTAAACTTTCTTTTTAAGATCAAGCTTGGACTCTTCCAGGTCATATTTTCAAAACTATGAAGACACATGATTTCTACAAAGTAGTGTAATCAAATGCCTTCATCCATAGCTTAAGGTAACAAACAAGACCTACGATCATCTGTTCCTTAAATAACCATCCTTTATTCAGTTGAATGGTATTTAACATAAACCTTCAATTAAAATAATTTCTCTGCTACTGCATTAAGTTAGTTGAAGAAAAGTTTGAATGAGATTAAATGAGAGTCTGCACTTTTGAAATTTTTTTTGGTATTTAAAACTAGCATGCACCAAAAAAAAAAAAAAAAAAAAAATAAAAACCCCCACACATAATTGCAAATGTTTATGTGTTTATCTGTTTCCAAATAAATCTTTTTATAATGTCAAAGTCTAAAGCAACTCAGCGAAAACTGAGACCAAATCAAGGGCAATAGTCACTTCCTGGCCCTAACACATATTCAAAGAACCCCTTTCAGGGTCTTTATTATTTTTTTAAATTGTCTTACTTAAATATTCCACCTGCGTAGTTCAGCACGGATTATTAATACGGAGGAGCCGTACACTGAAACCTTACAGGAACTGTGTGAGGCGTGGTGTGCTACTCTTGGACCAGGACTGAAACGCATCAAAATACCAACATTGAGCCAAAATGCTGAACCCATAGCATATCTAGGAAAAACAGTTTGGCAAATGTCTTTTCTTTTTTGCTGACAAAAAAAGAAAAGACATGCAGAACTCGCTACCTTTCCTTTGATGATTCAATGGATGTTAGCTTCCCTGTTCTCAAGTATAAACTCCTCGTACACCACCTATAGCCTCTGACACAGACTAGCCAGTAACTACAGCGTAACAACACAGACAGAGCAGCTTGAACAGGTGTCTCTGAGTGTAAACTTGGTTTTTTGCTAGCTAAAATCCTCACTTAATCCTCAACTGCTTCTCTAACCTCAAGTTTCTTCCTTCCTTTATGTATAAGAATGGTGGTTAATGCCTGAAAAAGGAGAGCACTCCTTTCCAGAGGTCTGAAAGCTAACAGGAGGAAAAGAAACAATAAAACATGTTTAACTGGCATATAGTTTTGCTGTATCTGCTGTATATGATGACACAGACAGTGAATAGGAGTTTGTGGCAGGGCATAACAAGTGTAGATACTGAAAATTCAAGAGAACATTTGTATATCATTACAGAGATGGAATATTCTCCTTTGGGGAAGAATCAACTCACTATCTTATTTTGAGGGGAAGTATTTTTTTCATTCTTTAATGGAGGGAAGTTTTCCTTCTTTACTTCACATACATACCATATCATCCGTTTCCCAAAAGGTACAGAACTTGTTAGATGTTTTATCTGCTCTTATAATACATTCTCGCCCTTTGCACCATCATCCTTTCTGCAGAACAACTACATCACAGTTCTGACGTGGAAGATGGGACCTGAGCTACGTCCATGGCTAAGTATCGCTTCTTCCATGATCAGGGCAAGAGTTCATTGGATTACCTGCTGGAGATATGGGCCCCCATAGGAGTAACAGCACTTGTGTGCCAACCCAGCACTCACTGAACACAATGGGAGCCATCCACCAACTTTTGTGGGCGTAGAAGAGGGACACAAAGATAGAGAAAATCTTTAGAGTTACACAGGAGACATAAATCTTTTTGTTTTTATTGTATATTCTATGATTCTATATTCCTTTTGAGTGCATTCCTATCAGGCAAGAAGACATAACTGATAGAAGTACCTTACACCACCAGGTATTATAACCAGCTCACACGATAACTGTGTTTAGAGGTTTGTACCTCTGCTCTAGGGTGATTTCTTTGCAACCCCGCACTGACTTAAAGATCCAGGTATAATTGAAAACATACTACCCTTCATGCGCTTATGTTGTTTTAACTGAAGTATACCCATGCATAGGGATTGAATGTGTATTGTGGTCTCAGAATGCTTGCATTTAAAAAAAAGAAAACAAGAAAATAATCCAAAGCCTGGAATTATGGGACCACAGAAGAAGGAATTGCCTGCACATTTAAAGCAACAGTAGCATATGTAAAAGCAATTTTTCAGTTGGAGGAGTTTGGCAGGAGGTAGGAAATAATTTCTGATGCACCACATAATGGAAAAGAAGAGCTCAGATCCTGAACCAGAAACATCCAGTCCTGAGAAAGCTAGTGAGACAGCCATTCCTGCCTCTGTGTGTGCGTACACAGTCCATGTGTGCACACCCGCACGTATGTATGCAGACTTTTATTATGTAAGACAGAAAAGATACATGGCTTTTTATCACTTTTTGAGTATGTGCTGTCTTTCATAGGAGTTAAGTCTGACAGTGTAAAAGATGCCTGAAATGTTATCATATGAAAAATGTCTGACAAAAGCAAAACCAGCTATCACGATACATGGAGAAAAGTGTTACTAAATAATTCTATACCAAGAGAAAGAAAAAGAGGATATTAAAAATAGAGAGGAAACACATTTTTTGTATGAGTCTGCTTTCCTTCCCTTCAGCCCTCACTTCTCTTTCTTCAAAATCTTAGTTTTAATTTTTCACTCTATGTGTAGTCCCTGAATCAATTGAAATTGAATGATAAATTTTATCTTCCCTTCTCCTCCTCATTCATTAAAAAATACTACCTTTCACCTTTTTTTATGTTCTACTTTGATACTTTTCCAATTAATCATATATAAAATTCTAGAAAATGTCAAAATTTAATTCAGAGATAAAAATGTATAATTAGCAATTGTGTTGGAATATCTTTCCAGTAGTTGGTCCCTTTTCTCCAGCAGGAAGAAGAAATAGCATAAAGTAGTAGACACCCTCAGGAAATAAGGGACAGCAATGCTGGGAAGTTCCAGCCCTGGTAAAATTGGTGGGACCACGATTAGCTTCTCCTCATTTATTTTGCAGCAATCAGTTCTACCCCTCTCTTAATTATGTTTTTTTTTTAAAAAAAAATATATATATATATGTAATCTTTATTATGTGCCTTTCAGTGAAAGGGGGAGTCACATCTGTTGCAAAGTGACCCCAGCGTACTGTTTTGAGGGAACCACTAGCTGGATCTCTACGTGGTTAAGGTTGACTCTGCTTCTGTTGGTTGCATTTGTTAACTTCAGAGAAAGGATGACACAGAGCACTCCGAGTGCTTCTGAAAATGTATTCTGCATATACCTTCTTGTGCGATTAGACAGGAAGAGATGAGGGCCTGACTCTCCACAACACTCATTTCTCTTTGTATCAGTCTGAACTGCAAGAAGGGACAGTCCTTTTCCTCCTATCTAACCTTGACATCCTCTAGACAGAGGTGACCATTTTAATCCACTGCAAGATCTGTTCATGCTGACAAAGCACTTAGGCTGATAGCACTTGAACACTTTGCTCTGGCTGCACAATCAGTATTAAAAGGAAAGGAAAGACTTTAATGTTGTTTGAGTTACAGTGTGTAAGGACCCTGGGTGCACACCCATCCCATCCCCAAGGTCTGCCTGCCTCATCTCAAGGCCAGATCACTTGTGGCATTGCTGTGCAGCCTTGAAAAGAGTTATTTGAGAAAGAGCCATCAGAAGCCTCCAGCAGACATGCCTTCCCTCTCTCTTCCCTCCCTTTTGGCCCAAGCTACGCTGCAGCCATACCCATGCCTGGCGATCTATGCTGTTGATCATCACACACTGACCTGACTTCCTGGCTTGACTTTGGACCTACTCCATCTCTAGGAGCTTGCCTGGTGACTGCTAGACCCTCACTGACCCAGGCTGCTGTCATCAGACCTGCCCCGCTCTCCTGGCTTGGACACCACGATGGGTAGTTGCTGGGAAGGACACTGTCCGTGCAGCATGGTGTCACCCTCAGCTCCAGCTCCTCTTCCCTTGCAGAGCAGCCTGCTCCTGACACACAGCCCTCCAGCCGTTTTCTGTAAACCTCCCACAGGGATAGGACTGGTTTATCGCTTTGCGTCCCCGCAAGGGCCGTGCTTGCTGAAACCCCACACCTGGATCCACAGAGTCCATCCCCTTTTCTACCTTGCTCAAGTGAGTCCGTCAAACACACAACACCGAGAGGACAGGATTGCAGGTTTCTGTATTATATAACCTTTACTCTTTTGTTAACACAACTGTTATGTTTCTTCCTGAATTAATTCCCACCTGCTGGGAGAGGATGGGAGAGACTGCCAGTCCTGTCCGTGTTTGCTCTCTTCTCCTTCCCCAGAGCCTGGCAGATCTCACCTGTGCTCCCTCGGTGGTCCCACTCCTGATCTCTGTATAGGACAGTGGTACGTTTAACCTCAGGCCTAGAACATAATTCACTGGCATGCAGCCAGTTTTAGGCTATTTTGCAATAAAACAGCCATCCCTGAGATTCACAAGTGTCTTCTGCTGTGGTATTTCAGGAGGTTTCCCCCTTTTCAGCTGCACTGTAAGTAACACTGTGCCTTCCAACAGAATAACATTTTGTGAATAAATCAATAGCTGGACATTATTTGTGCAGAAAAAGTACTAGTTCCCTCTTCACCACGGTTTCAGTGAGCTTCACTTGCAACACCCAGGGCTGAGACCACAACTGTTAAACCTATTGTTTAGAGTAGCTTTTCGAACAAGCCTGGATTAAAAGCAAGACAAGGGGAAAAAAATGCCATTTGCCTGCAGACGTTAAGGGCTTGGTCGGCCTCCTGCGGCTGGAGGCCCAGCATGGCAGCTGCTCTTTGTGCTGTCAACGGACGTGTGTGACAGCAGCCTGCTAGCAGCCTGTTCCTGTAAGGGTGGGACAGAGAATAAGCAGCGCATGACTGTCTTCCAGACCAACTGGATTTAAAAATAATGATAATAAAAGTAATATTCAGAGGAGGCTTCCCATTCTGCCCATCCTCTCTGGCCTAGTTATTTTTTTAGCTTCCTCTTAAAACACTGTGGTAATTGTGCAGGTCAGACAGCATGGGAATTTGCCTTAACAAATTATAGACCAGGAAGATGGCATGGGGATAGTTTCTTTTTAAGTCATTCTTTCTCAGTTAGCCCAATTTGAGGCATGGGGTGGAGGAAAGGGGAGCTGCCTGGACCGTACAAGTGGAGCAGCTTGAGAAGAGGCTGTCCCTCTCACCTTAAACTTTTCTCTGTTGACTTCTGGTATTCACTTGTTCCTTTGGGAGAAGACATGTCAGCTTGGATCATATCCTTGTTAAATGGGTGATGTCTACCTGCCAGTGCTAGCTTCCTCCATTAAAAATATCCTAATTAAGACAAACTGCAGCAATGAGCTCTAATTCCTTCAGACCCCATCCCAGCAGATGCTAAATACCTCCCATGAATTAAGCTTCAATAGGAAATGACAGCACCCAGTGCTATAAGAGGCTGTGATCTTCGCTGGCTAAATGAATATGCCATTCAACATCAAAAAAAAAAAACAACCAAACCTGAAGTTGAATCAGTGTCTAGTACAAGAGATTGCACATCCTCAGCCAATGGGGAAAAATAGTGAGGGTGACAGCATGTTCTGGTATAGTAAATCCCATGTGATAATGCCTAACCACCTCTCTAGTCCTCATCACCCCCCCATTGTAGGGATGGTGAATGATTAAATTCTCCAATAGGCAGAGAAATGTGACTGGCATTGATGAACCATTAGTGACTGTACAAGTCTGTGTGTGTGTGCACATGTGTGCGTGTGTGTGTATATGTGTGAACACATATGGGGTCTGAGTGCAGGGACTGGGGTCAGAGGGCAACTGGGAGCCCTGTGTCCATGGTGCAGTGGCCACAGCAGGTGTGGGTGTGCAAGTGTGCAAGTGCCAGTGAGAATCGCTCTGTTTGGGAGCCAGTGGGTGTGGACCATCTCTGACAGTGAGAGTATAAGGGTTTTGGCTATGGGGACAAGGGAGTCTCTGCCACCTCTGTGTGTATGTGTGTGTGCGTGCACACGTGTGTCTGTGTGCATGCATGGGTGTGTGTGCATGTCTGTCCCAGCAGCTGGCATGGAGTTGCAGCCTCAGGGGCTGTATGTCCTGGTGCCAGCAACTGGAGAGACTGGGATTGAGGGGCAGCTGCTGGGCAGGCTGAGGGTATGAGCCAGCAGCCAGAGGGACCCACCTCATTCACTTGTGGACCTCCATTCAGCTCCACCAGAAACAGGAGCAGGATGAGGTCCCTGGTGCTGCCTGTGTTTGTGTGAGTGCTCTGGGTGTCTGTCTGTGATCCGTGTGTCCAGACACATGTATAGGTATATATGTGGGGTGTACCTGTGCTCTGTGTGCTACTGCCTGCTGAGAACGCGTCTCCAGCCTCCCTGCTGTTTGGACCCAGGGACACAGAGCTAAGCAGCCTTGCCTCTCCCAGGCTCTTGCATCTAGCAGGGTGTATTTTCCTCTAACATTTTCAATGGTCTTATATTTTGTTGTTGTTAAAGAAATGGTCAAAAGATGCTGAGCACCCTTGTCAGTTCCTTTCTGGAACAAGAACATTGCCTACACAGGCAGAAGGGAAACAGCAACACACAAGGAGAAACATTATTTGCACATCATACTAGAATATGGATACAAACAGTTGGATATGATATAGCAATGATTTTCCTATCACTGCAGTAAGACCTGCTTGTCCAATGTAAAAATCTGTGTCTTCCTTAACTTTAGCACAAATTATTCCAGATATGTGAACTTCTGGATAATTTAAGGCTTCTAATTTTATTTTTTTAAAAATGTTGTGAATATAGATCATTATTTCTATATTTTTCTTTTTCTGGAAGACGGTTAGCATTGTTTGCCATCCTATTCACATCATCATTTTGGCAAAGGTAGATACTCAGAAAAAAGGGATGGTATCCACTAGGAAAATACTGTTCAGTGTGTTTCTAAAGCATACTAACACCAGCACCACAGCTCTGTTTCTAAGCACTATTCAGTAGTCTAAAACTTGTCTAAATTCTTACTTCTTCCTGCAATGCACACAATCAAATTGGAAGCAGTTATTTCGACAAAGTATATGTTGTACTGAACTTTTCACTCCAAGGTGGCTTTGGAAATGATTTCAAAGACGGATATTCTTGCTGGTTACTGTACTTCTGATTGTGCTGTGTAGCACAGCTGAAGGGGAAAAGAATCCCAACTAACTCAAACTGGACCTTCATTATACATTGTAAGCAACTCATTAAACCTCACAGGAATCTCCAACTATTGTTAGAGCCATTGACCAGAAAATGCATCTGTATTGTTTACATCAGAATTTAAAGTATCTAGTCTTTTACAGTCAAATTTAATACCACAATACTGATTTTTTTCTTTCTTTATTGACTTTTTAAACTTAAATGTGCAAGACCCTAGAATACAGAGATGCAAGATCGTTACAATAACAGCAGATCTGCTGATTAGCAACAATTTCAGCTACAAGCAAAGCCCTACAGATCAGCAGAAAAGTTAAAATATACTAAAATATACTACTAAAAATATTTCTAGTATATTTTAGCTCCACAAATCAAAACTTGTGGAAAGTTTTGATTTTCTTTATATGAAAGCAGTTTATCTTTGAATACTCAAGAGTAGCTATTTTCTTTATCAGGATGTGGCTTCCTGAAGATCATTTTCTAAATTTCTACGGATTCCTACTTGTCTGCAGTGCATGGAGGTCTTCTCTGTTACCACAGAGCTGTTCACTGTCTCCCACCAAATTAGCTAGCTGACATACAGGTTGCGTTATTTAAACCTCAACTGGAAACTTACTCTTCTTTATAAGTTATTTTCCTGTGTTTTCCCCTGGAAAGTAAGAGATTCATCCCAACTGACTCCATTTGGTGTTCCTCCAAAATGGTTATTTCTTTCTAATGGGTCAATCAATATGCTGGTTTGCTTTGACTCGTTCAAATTCCTTTGCCTTTTGTACTTGCCAGAGAACTGATATGATGCCAGTTCTCACAATTTCCTCAGCTGGTCATTTAGGCTGTCACTGAATAAAATGGTGAATCTAGCTTTTAGGTCATTAGGGAGTGCCACTGACTTCATAGAGACATAATACAAAGTTCTGCTTTGGTACAAACTCACTCTACTGCCTCAGATCCATTCAAAATGGTATCAAGGGGTAGGAGACTCCATATGAGATTAGGTGTTGTCTGCCATTCTTTTGCTGATGAAGGTGATGAGGATCACATATATGCACACAGGCTATCTTTATATTTCAATTAAATAATATGTCTTTTCTGTATTATCTTAACCTGGTGTCAGAAGAATTTTCAAGCATAGAAGCCAGAAGAAATGGAAATGTAAACTGAAACCTGGAATAACAGCCTGGAAGATACAGTCACTGGACTGGTGGTTTTGCAGTCCTGCAGCTGCCAAGAGGGGCAACTCCTCCTCGCACTTGCAGCGATACAGCCCTGACCCTGTTCTCACATCAGCACTAGGGAGCCCATGGCTACACACCACTACATCAGGTTAAGGTAAACGTGGCCAAGGCCATTTAGAAAACAATTGTTTTGTCCAGACATAGGTTGCCTTTCCATCATAGTTCATCCCCCCTCCAAGGCCCGCTGCTCCAGGTCCCAGAAGGCTGAGGTGTAAAATGGAGCACAGAACTAAAACAAAACACACTGTCTTAAATGGGGTCACTTCAGTGCAGCCTTACCAAAGGTTATCCTGGCACAGGAGAGAGCTCAGTGGACTTCATCACACCACAGGTTGGGCAGCATCCATTTCCATTGCCAGAAAAAAGCAAACATTGGACTTTGTTCTTCTGTTGTGTTTCTACATTGTGATTCCTTCACTGGCAAAACCAAAAGAAAGAGGATGCTGCTCATAATTCACATAGTATATTTAAGGATTTATTTAAAGCTAGACTATTTCACAAATCTGGGTTACGGCAACACACAATCCCCTTGATCTGATCTGCCACGTCTGTACCACTACGGTTGCACAGCTCTGCAAAGGAAATTACTTGTATAAGCACTTGGGCTTTTTAAGGAATTTTCCAACAGATTTTCTGGTGGTTGGCTCAGAGCTTCTTTTAACAAAAAAAAAAACGCACAAGGCTGGGAAGTGAAGGCTGTCTCCTAGCTGGACAGTTATTGCTCAGAGTCCTCCTTGTTCCTAACTGAATGGGCATAGCATCATCTAGTTTCCACTGAAGCATGTCAGGCACGTAGAATTCATCCTCTGCAGTCTTTACTTCAAGCTCTCTATTCCATAAGATGTGTTCACACCAGCAAAATCATTCAGTGAGGTATTTTTGGAAAGTGAAGCAACTGAAGCAGATTCTCTTCAGTAGCTGTTGAAAATTTCCTTCAATGATTTACTCTTTCTGATAGAAGTACTGACAGACACAGACACAATGAACTGAAGACTTGTAATTTCTGGGATGAACCACATTAATCTGAAATTCAGTTTGAAGCTATACAACAGGTATGGTTAGTCCTTTTTCTTTTGCTTCTATCCCAAAACACAAGTCCTCCAAACTCTATCACGCTGGTAGAGTAGCACAGGTCTCACTGGAGTAAGACTTTACCACTTATAGCCATCACAAACAAAAATGCAAAATCTCTTGCCTGGCTTTCAAATTTACGTGCCTATCCAAATTATCAGCACAGGCTAAGCTTAGACTGGCTTCTCGCTGCAGCAAGACTGGGGCCATGGAGCTTCTCCATTACTTCTCTTAAGTAATCCTTGCTCTCACACCATCAGAGTCCTTGCTTTTCCTGCTGAGACAGTGAACTGGACCACACATCTAGTCCTGAAGAAGCAGTCAGGTGAGATGGCTGATACTGGAAAGGCGAAGTCCCACATCCAGCAGCAGAGAGCCACGTATTCGCACCGTCCTGCTCCATGGTTTCTTTGTTCTCTTTGTGAGCCAGTTCATGTCACAAACCTGTCCAGCCCCCCAGTACATTTTTGGTGGAGATACCTTTCTGTAGGAGCCATGAACTGAGTCTTACCACCCACTATGCCTGAGCACAAGAGCCCACGGGTAAAGTGGGCAGCAGCCGCATCCGACACGCAGCAGAAAGAAGGTGTGGGTGCAGGGGAAGACGCACCACTCCTGCAAAAGAAGCCATTTAGCAAAGAGTTTTCTTTTGCTTTAACAAACGGCTGAAAGTAATGGTAATTGCAGTTTCAGTCTCACTCATGCACTTAACAGGTCAAATTTTAGTCAGTCTTTCAGACTGACAGGTCTTTGGTTCAGCAGCATGCAAAAACTGGTCTCCCATTTTCATCTTTTAATGAGGATTTCCTTTTTCAGTGAGAGGAAAAAATATCCCTCCTCAGAGACTTTTTCAAAAAGGCTTAATAATCTCTGTGTGTTTTTCATCCGAAAATCTTCAGCTCCCCTTGAACTCCTTTGAGTTCTGTTTTTTACGCTAACAAAAGAATGCTTTAAATACAGATGTAAAGGGAGGGGGAGGTGATTTTGGGTGGCAGAGGCTTGAATTGCTAATTATGAAACATGTGCAATACATACATTTGAAGTTATAGCCAGTCAATATTTTGTGACAAAATTATTTTTTGTTTAAAATGTAGGCTGAACTACATAATTACTGCTTGAAAGATCCCCAATTTATAAGGAAAAAAAAACCCCATATATACAGAGGATGTATTGAATCTTACTCAATCTGAGGTTTTTTACACTTGCTATGAATTCTTGATCTTTTTTTACTTTAATCATTTTTTCAACCCTGTTCAAGCATCACAAGAATCTCAACCTATGAATTTTCTAATCTTTTTTTAATAGAGTACAAAACCTAACTCAAAATACCTCTAATAAACCATTAAGTACTAACAATCATTTCTCTAGAGCCTGAAGGACTTCTCAGACAAATATACTTGTCACATAGCAGAAGAGGATGGTTTTCAAGTAACTCTAAATTGGAAAGTGATTGACAAATTTAAAACTTCTTTAAGTCCTCAGCTGACGGAAAGTGAAAGTCCTGATTACTTTAAGTGACTTTTGAATTGGCTTCATCTACTGATGTGCAGAAAACTTCACTTTTTATTTCCATATGTTATTTTGGTAGTAAAAAAGATAAGGTGGAAACTGAACGATCACTGTGTTCAATGGGTATTTCCTCATCTTTGTGTTCTTTCTAGATGCCTTGTGTCAAAATTTGGCTGGACTAGCTACCTTTGTGGGCATCACTGCTGTATAATTGCTCTCCCAGTTATTAAATACAAAAGACTGTGTAATTTATTAGTTTGGAAATATCCTAGCATGGGGAATAGCATTTCTAAAGCAGTAAAAACTTCACTGATGCTAATTATCCTTGCTTGTATTTACATAATGAATAATATGTTTGTACAAAGTATATGCTCTCCTGACAGGCTTCCAAGATCAGATACAAAGAAAGGATGAAAACTACATGGGTTTGTTTTTTTCCAGTTACAGGGAAGCTTTCCAGGCTCCGTTCAGAACAATATCTAGGTAACTGTCAGGCTACACAGGCAGGCTGCTGCTACGCAGACACTCACGCACACAATATTTATTTAAAAGAAAAACAAAGCTAATTTATTTGATTCCTAGCATCAAGTAATGCTCATACAGGCAAGCAAATGTCTCGACCAAGGGTTGGCTGTGGCTAGGATATGGAAGGAGTATCTGTTGCAAGGCTCCTTGCAATGATGT
Organism: Ardeotis arabs; assembly: GCA_011801015.1. NCBI lineage: Eukaryota > Metazoa > Chordata > Aves > Otidiformes > Otididae > Ardeotis > Ardeotis arabs. The sequence continues at coordinate 64,347 of JAAGAY010144395.1, read as the reverse complement.
CTTCAGCTGCAAGAAATGGGACTTCCTGAACTGCTTTTCTGCTTGGTCCTAACCATCCAGATGGCCCATGGTCCTTCATGGCCACTCCAGCACATGCATGATCCATTGTTACTCATAGTCTTAAAGTATGTGCAAAGCACCTTGCTAACTTATCCATGCATGAAGGACCATCTTATGTAAATACTTCTGCTCCTGCAGGACCAGTTTCTAGTGACTATTTACAAGTGCCTTATCTGTGTTCAAGCTCAGTAGGAACTACCTAGGGAAGTCTCTGAAATGGCCAGGTTATCCACCTACAGTGTCAAACAAGCCTTTTTAAATTTTTCTTGGCACAGCAGGAGCTGCTCTGGGAGGTACTCTTTAGGACAGCCAAAAATCCTCACGCAGAGACCTCTTGCATGTCTTAGTCAAAAAATGTCCTGCGAAGGCGGCTAGGAGATCCGTCATCTCATTTCAAGTTTTTTTTTAAAACCAGTTCATTATCTAATCTCTGAAAACAACTAGAAATTGTGTTTCTGGTCCACTCAGGGAATTGATGACTAAAGCAAACCAAGTGCGCACACAGGCATTGCCCTGATACCAAACAATACAATTACAACTGAATTATTGCTCATTCCTCACTTCTAACTTATGTACCCTAACTCTTGCAAAATATTGGTATAAATTCAGTATAAATAAATACATGATGTTTCAGAAATTATTCTCTAGAAGAAGGAAGATGTTACCATACAATGTGTTTGAAAAATTCCTTAATTTCTTAATTAGGTGATTAAGCATGAAAGCCTGGGTGAGGCTTTTTACTGAAGTGTTTTTACTACATGTTTTTCCAGCTCTGAACTCTTCCATTTCCCTCCTCTCACCTTCGTCAGTTCTAGTCAGAATTTAGATTAAAAATTTTTATAATCTTTTTCCAGGTTTGCTAATGATAATAATCTTCTCCAGCATTTATCTGGAGTTGATCAACAATAATTTCAGTTACAGTGGCAATGTTGTTTCTGACACAACTGGATTTAAGCCACACTCTGCTGTTGCTGTTAGACAAAAACGTGGTAAAAATATTAATATACTTCTGCATTTTTACTAATGAAGGCTCTAACCCAAATACCCAAAACAGTTCCTGATATTTTTCTTAACACTGCAGTGGCCCATCTGAAAACAGATAGCTATGGTACATCATGAGCCCCTTTCAGCCTTTTTCTGCCTTCAAAGTAAAGTGTCACCTGAAAACAGAGATGGGAAAGAGATCATAAACACTTCATCTGAAATCTCTGTTGACAGACGTGTTTTATGCTTCCTACACCAGCCCATTTCAGGCTAGAAGTGAGCAGTTGCTTTTAAGGAAATAAATTACCAGCAAAACAGATTGCCCCGCCAAAGCAGAAGACTGTTCACCAAGTAAGGTCAAACTGAGGCCGAAATGCTGGATGTTGAGAAGCTTTCCTAGCACACCCCGGGCTCCACAGGAGCATCAGTACAAACACATCATTATTCCACTAATGCAAACAAAATGGTGAGTAGATATCACTTCATAAGGCAATATAAGCAGTAAGAAATCCATCTATGCTGATTTGCCTGCAGGTGTACTATTCACATGTGTTCTTCCAATGACAGCAAATATTTTCTCTTACGGATTCTTTCAATGATTGCTAATTTTACGTTTTTCAGATCACACTGGACCTTTGGGGATGGTTTCTATTATGATTTGATTGATTTTTAAAGAACATCATGTTTTTAAGGGACTTATTTTGAAATAAGCAGTATTTTCCCTGAAAACTTGCAGCACTCATTTTGCTTTATGAAATGCTCACATGGAGAAGTAATTCAAAGAAGTGAAAAGTAGGTGAGCAGCTGTGTTTCTAAACTTAAGTAGAATCCCTTCTAGTGCCTTAGAAAGGCAGAAAAAAGTGCACTTGCCAGAAAATACTTTTCCACTGCTGCCTTGGCTGAGTGATGGCTCAGTCTTCACAATTATATTCAGAATGACAGCACCTTCCCAGACAGTAACTGTATTTTTTCACCACATTTACCAGACATTGGATTTATTAGAAAAATTAAAATTGTTAATACAATTAAGAAATTCCGTTCATTCTTTATCCTTATAAATAAAATATTATGTTTCCTAGATGTATTGCCACACATAGGTTACTAAGAGCATGTATTGTGGTCCAAGCTAAGAAAGTCTACACAAGATTCCAGGCCACCTGATATCCCCTTCTTGCAGATTGTGTCCTCTCGAACAAGAAATATAAAAAAATCAAAGCATGACAACTTGCTAAGGTCCATCTTCATGTTCTCATTTTTGTATACTCTGGGCAAGATAAATTATTGGTGAATCCAAAACAGAACAAAGGACATCTGTCTTCAGCAGTACGCATCAGCTGAGACAAGACAAAAGACTCTTGTATCTACCTTCTACAATTTGATCTGAGAACCTAGAATGTCACAGGTGGGGTTTTTTAAATATATATATATTATTAGCTTGAAAGAGAGGGACTTCACACATATTGATAGCTTGGCTCTGCAATTTCTCTGTGCACTTCTATTCTTCAGTTTTTTAACTAAAAATATAGCTTGTTGAAAGATGTACACATCTCTGGTGTCTCTGGTACTGGATCATGGGAACTCAAGGTATTATTCCTGAAATTAAGGCTTATATTTGAGCCCTTGCAACCTCTAAGCAGTTATATTGATATTTCAAAATACATTGCCAAAAAATTCTCAATTTGTGAAAAGTGAATGACTATGAAGGACTGCAGCTTACAAAACCTAGATATAAGTATCACAGATTCCATATGAATTTTCCCTTGCAAACATAGCATAAAATAGAACAGTATAAACTATTCTGCATCAAAAAGATAGTATTTTCATGCTAATCAATTCCTATAGGGTGTCTTACAGCAAAACTACATGGTAGCAGTAATATTCTCTAACTAGTTGGATAGATTTTTAAGCTATGGTGTAAGATAGTATGCAAATTTCTCATTAATTTGAATATTTAACATGTTCCCAATTGTAAACAGAAGCTTCAGGTAACTGAGAATATTTTGGAAAGCTGCTCCTATACTCTTTCTTCTGTTTTCTGCCAAGACATCTTAAATACACAGACGTTTTGCTACTTGAAGTGCTTGCATGATACTCAGCAATCACTGCACAACATCTCTAACAACAGATCCTTCTCTGTAGCAGAAATTCTAATAATAGTGAGCCTGTATTAAGGTCTGCATAATAAATGCAGTTTTAGTTTATAAATGTGAAGACACCACACCACACTGTTTTTCCTCAGTTGTGACATTGTCTCCCTCTTCTGTTGCGCAGAAAGTCTGGTCCTTTGGCTCATATTGCAATGGCCAGCCTAAGAAGCACTTTTTCATCTACTGAATGGGGTTTGAGCAGCAGTTCTATTTGCACAGATGTACTCTTTGTCTGCTTTTACTGTCTTTTCCAGGAATACTGTTCAGGCTAAAATAATGTATAATTGATGACAAATATCTTACTCTCTTGCATGTGTCACATTACTAGACTGGCTGTACAGCAGATGTTCTAAGTTTGATAGAAATTTCTATAGGCAAGGGTCATCTTTTCCAATCTTTGCATTAAAGACTTTTCCCTGGAGTAGCTTGGCATGTGTATAAACTCCTCCAAATTTGGTCTTTACGGATTTCCTAAAAATGTTCATCAGAATGTGCTTTTGTGGGTAATTCCTTCTGCATCAGTCTGCACTGATTAAATCTTTGCAGAAACAGCCTTAGTTGAGCTGTACTGACTGACAAACATAGGTCTTTCTTCCTCCAAATACACCACTGAATTAGCTGTATTTATTGGGCCCTTACTTGCTTCTGAGAGCTGTTAAGGCTCATTCAAATCTTACACACTGTCATATGTGTGAGCTGCTGTACCTAAACCTGCCTGAACATCTGGTACTTGTAAATGCTTGCTCTAAGCTCTGCATTCACCACTGAGTTTACCACTAAATTACCCAGACAATTTGATAACAGGTGTGGAAGTTTCCTTTTGCTGATAGAATGACAAATTACCTTCCTCCAAATTCCATCTCCAGCTTATGACGGATGTGCTTCTCGGACAAATCTTTTATCTGTTAAATTCCCTGCGACTCAATAGACATACTTAGCTGTGCTGTGAGCTCAGTCCTCCAGACAAGCACGGATAATTGCAAATGGCTACAAACTGCCTCTGGTACACAAGTAACCAGTCTCTCATCCTGTGCTTTTCTTTTGTGTTCCTCACTTTAGCACATGACTTGATGTGACACTACCTTAGTACTTGGATCTTTAGAAGTTGTGCACATTGTGTCTGTTTTCTGTACCCATTTCAGAGAATGACCATGGGCTCCTCCACAGCTTAACCCTGCAGTTTTGGCTGCTACTCCTACCAGGACCGGAATATAATAATATAGGGTGTTCATGTGTAAATTCAGTCTTACCTCTATACCTTCTGCAATGTTTTTTTTCAACTGTTCAGTGCTATCACCCTGACTCATTGCGGTATGCCTGCTTTCAATAGTCTGATATCACCCTATGACAACTGTAGGGATTTTGCTGCTGAGGCTCAGAGGCCTTTTATAGGGTCCCCAATGGGGTATATAGGATCCCAAAGGGAGTATATGTGGGTCCCAAAGGGGGATATTAGGGCTCAGAGGGCAGATATGGGGTCATAAATGGGGCTATAAGGGCTCAGAGGGTGTATTTGGGGGTCCCAAAGGGGTATATATGGGTTCAGAAAGGGTATAAGGGGATCTGTAAGGGGTATTTGCAGTCCTGAAAGGGGATATAAGGCTCACAGGTGGTATTTTGTCTCCCAAAGGGGGTGTGTAGTGCCATACCCCCAGGGATCCCAGGAGGTATATGGTGTCCCAAAGAGGGTCTTAGGGTCACTAAAAGGGATATAAGGGCTCCCAGGGGGTCTATGGTTTCCCAATGAGCTCTTTAGGGTCCCTAAAAAGTATATAAGGGCTCAGAGGGGCTATACGGTGTTGGATACCTGGAGAATCAGGGGCACTTAGTGAACAATCCAGACCAAATTGAATTGTTATTTTTGTGAGTAGCAGGCTTCAAGGACATCACTGAGGCCACCTGTGAGAAACTAATGAAGCCGCCTGTGAGAAAGTAATGAAGCAACCTTGAGAAGAAAGAAAACAGCTGGTATACGTGACTGAAAGCAGAACGTGAAGCAGGGTGCAGGCGGAGAGAACCGTGCAAATCAACAAAGAGACTTAACAAATCATATTTTAGCTAGGAGCACATGCATGATATAGTTAGCCAATTAGTAGAGAGCTTACGCATGATACAGAACTAGAAGGGCTATATTAACTGGGATGTATCAACAATAAATTGGCATTTGCTTGATCATATTGGTCGTGTGCAGTGTCCGTGCCTTCCGCGTCAGCAATACAGGGGTGCCAAAGACTAATATAAGAGCTCAGAGAGGCAATATGGGATCCCGAAGAGGGATATAAGGGCTCAGAGGGGCTATGCAGGGGTCCCAAGGAAGGATATAAGGGCTCAGAGTCCTTTTTTAGGATCCTCAAGGGAGTATGTAGTATCCCAAATAAAGTGTATGTGAGTGTCAAAAGGGATATTAGGATTCACAGGGCATATATAGGGTCCTAATGGGGGCTATAAAGGGCTCACAAGGTATTTCTGGGGGTCCCAAAGGGGCATATATAGGTGCACAAAGGCTATAAGGGGACCTGTGAAGGGTATATGGGGTCCTGAAAGGGGATATACTGCTCACATATGGTATTTTGGCTTCGGAAGGGGGTATATACGGTCCCAAATTGGGGTATAAGGGCTCCCAGGGAATATATGATGTCCTAAAGGCAGTCTATAGGGTACCTAAAGGGGATATAAAGGTTCAGAGGAGCTATATGGGAGTCCCAAAGACAGAAATAAGGGCTTAGAGGGGGTAGAAGGGTGTCCCAAAAAGAGATATAAGGGCTCGGAAGGGTTAGAAGGGGGTCCTAAAAACAGATATAAGGGCTCAGAGGCCTTTTATAGGGTCCCCAATGGAGTATATAGGATCCCAAAGGGAGTATATGTGAGGTCACAAAGGGGATATTAGAGCTCACGGGGCATATATTGGGTCCTAAAAGGGGGCTATAAAGGTGCTTTTGGGGGGTCCCAAAGGGGCATATATGGGCACAGAAGGGGACCTGAGTGGGTATATAGGGTTCTGAAAGGGGATATAAGGTGGTATTTTGGCTCTGAAACGGGGTATGTTGGGTCCCAAAGCAGCTAGAAGGCCTGACATAAAGTACATGGTGTCCCAAAGGGTGTCTATACAGTCCCTAAAATGGATATATGGTGTTTTACGGCCTGTAAAAGCGCTGGCAAGGGCCGGTAAGGAGCAGCAAGAGCTTTCAGAGCTGGCACTACTAGTATGGGAGCAATCGTCCAATATTCAATACTTTTAGGATTTTTTTCCTGTGGGTGGCCGGGTTGAGGTGATGGCAAATGCTACCCCTCACCAGGGTGCTGGCCTTGTACTGGCCAGGCCACAGCCTGGTTCCCCTTGCAATGTTCTCTGAGCTTCGGTCCTTCTGCTCCTGTAAGAGGCTGCTCTCCTGGTGGGCTGCTGTAGTGCCATGCTGTAGTTCAGAGACATCTTTGTGTGTCATCCCTGCAGCTCAGTGAGCTCCTGAGAGAGAAATACCGCAATAAGTGTGCCACTGTGTCATTCAGACAATCAGTTTTCTCTGCACAAATCCAAATGTCATCCATATAACAACAGATAATGCTCTGACTGAACCCGGCTGTCGTTGGTTCTGTTGCAGCAGCAACTGCCATGTGACAAACAGTCAGACTGTTCACCGCACCCCACAGTAACACTGTCCCTGGAGATCTCGTCCTTGACTCTGCCGGATTGACAACTGGCACAGAAAATGCAAAATGCAGACAATCTCCGGGATGAAGAGGAGACATGGGGACCCCCCTCCCTGCCGGAGAATAGGGGGACGGGGATGCTATGGCTACGGGTTGTGCAGAGACACGCAGGAAGGGGCTGTTGTGGCGGTGGCTGCCACAGCCACTGTCCCAGGTTTTACAGGTGTCTCTGGTGATGGGGGATACAAATCAGGTTCACGCTCAGGATCCATTGGTCCTGGATCAAACGGACCATCTGGGTCATTTTGGGCATCATGTCCATACACATCCTGTTCTCCCTCCTTATCTGTCTGGATGACTGGCTCCCCTGGCTGTCAGTGTACTCAAGCTGAGCACACAAATCGCCACGTCGCCGTAACAGAATCTGGCGAATCAAATCGCAGTTTACTTCTGGTCTGTGAGTGTTCTCCCGCTCGTTCCCGTGTTGTGCTGTCGAAGGTGCCTTCACCGGGAAACCAGTTACAATTCCCTGTAACCCAGAGCAAGAATTGAGCTGTTTCTCTGACAAACGAGATCCTGAAGCTTGGCCAGCACCGCCCCAGCCAGCGGCGTGCCCGGCCTTCAGCCCTTCACCTGTGGAGCCGGAGGGGAGAGCAAGGAGGCCAATGCGACGGGGCCGGGGCACCGGGGCCGAGGCACCGGACCGGGCTCGTCCGACGCGTCGCCATGGCAACGCGCGGCCGGCCCCGCCCCGCGCGGACTACAGGCCCCGGCAGGCGCCGCCGCGCGGGTGTGGTCACGCGGGCCACTAATCCGCCGCCGGGCGGGGCCTCCCCGGCCGTCCAATGGTATTTAGGCGGGGGCGGGCCGTTGCTAAGGGAACCGGAACGCGGAACCAGAGCTCGGTGG